>CM068761.1:5351075-5594345 GCA_035084275.1 Hydrolagus colliei | reverse complement strand
CCCTCCTTATCTAATTCCGGGGAGTAATAGGTGCATAGTTGACGAGAGAATGTGATTATGGTGGACGCAAACTGACCCCGCAAATGTATAGTGCAGGGGAGAGGGAGGGGAGAGAGGGAGAGAGGGAGGGAGGATAACTGCTGGAGTTTAAGCAGTTGCTAAAACTTGCCATTGATAGGGCCGCTATCCCGATTTTAATACAAGAAAGAGACGGAAGCAAGGATTTGGTGTCTGGTAGGCTTGTTAGCTTGACATTTATAATGGCGGGAGAGAGGGAGGGGTGGGGGGTAAATCAGTTTGTAGCAAAGGGAATAAGCGAGGGCCGGTAAGTGAAGCAACCTGGACGTGTATGAAAAAGCAAATCATACCTAGGATGTTTGGAGTTATTTCGATGTGCACTGCGTATAAATAATCTCTGTATTATTTGTGACTTCGTTTTCTTTATAAAGTATTCGACAAAACCTTTGAAGAGATTTATGGTCTCAGCGCGAGTTTATATGATCCAGAAGCAAACTATAAAGCAGGAATGATCCTTGCATTTGAACACGGCTCCTTTTCACTTCAGGAAATCACATCTCGGAGCGCTTCGCGAGATTTTGCTGAGCAAGCGTGCGTTTGTGCCCAGGCTGCCTGGGCTGCACATTAACGATCGTTTCAAAGAACGTTAAAGCCATATTTGGAAGGGGAAAGGTGAGAGAGAAATTCCCTGGGCGCCAATCCTCCCTCCCTCCCTCCCTCCCTCCCTCCCTCCCTCCCTCCCTCCCTCCCTCCCTCCCTCCCTCCCTCCCTCCCTCCCTCCCTCCCTCCTCCCTCCCTCCCTCCCTCCCTCCCTGCCCTCCCTCCTCCCTCCCTCCCTCCCCTCCCTCCCCTCCCTCCCTCCCTCCCTCCCTCCGCCCTCCCTCCCTCCCTCCCTCCCTCCCCTCCCGCCCTCCCTCCCTCCCTCCCTCCCTCCCGCCCTCCCTCCCTCCCTCCCCTCACCACCTCTAACCACAATCAAATTGCTCATTGCTTTGTGGCCGCTTCGGAGAGATATGACTGTGTGCAAATTAGCTGCCGCGCTCGCCTACAAGATACACAGTCACCACACAGTTACATCCTGTGAAGGGCTTTGAGGCATTTCACCAAATGCGAGGATGGTGATGTTATTGTCAGTGTAATAATAATACTAATAATCCTTGCATTTGGTGAAGGGAGAGCTTTCATAGGATTTACAGTGAACGGCATCGACTGCACGTTTTCTAGGTCCAAACAGGGCAGCGCAATTGCGCACCGGCAATGTCCGCAAACAGCCGTGGGGTGGGCAACCGATTTTATTTGGTCGGCTGGGATCCCGGGAGAGAGATCCCTGTTTTCGAACAGTGCCGGGGGGGGGGATCTTTTTAACGTCCACCCGAACAGGCAGGCGGTACCTCAGTTCATCCGAAGGACGGCATCTCTCCGATAATGCAACAGCCCCCCTCCCCACCCCCCCCCCCCCACCCAGCGCTGTGACTCAACCCTAGAAATTATTAACACTTTAAAGGTATATTCCGCCACTTGACGTCTCTGAGGCGTCTCCGCGCAGTGTACCTGGGCGCAATTACGATTTGATTTGTACTGAAAGCGGGAGAGATAAATCTCGAGAGTGACAGGGAGCCTCCTCTGAAGCAATTGCAGGCACTCTGAGAAAGAAATAGATGAAAAAGTCAAGTCTCTCCCCGCAGAGTTGCTTGACTTTTACTCTCAAGTTCTCGAAAGCAGCCAAGCGCAAACCCTATAATTGCTTTTTTGCTTAATATTTATTCTTATTCGGCACGGCTCAGATTTATAGCCGAAGGTGGTGTGAATCAGGCTGCTTTGTTGCACTCCAGGCAGATCGCTACACCCCGCTATGCCCCCCCCCAACACCACCTCCCCCCCCCCCTGCCCCCTCCCTCCCACCCTTCCTTCTTCCCCCCTTCTCCTCCGCCCTCACCTTCGATGAGGGGGAAGCAAAACCCCAAATGAGATCATGGCTGATCTGTACCTCAAGCCCAATGCACTGTCCCTTGTCCCCTATCCCTTAATACCCTGACTTAACACATATCTATCCACATCGGCAATGGAGGGTTGGTCGAGACTGCGGGATCTCAAAGTTGGAATGGTTTGGTGGGGTTTGAACCCACAACCTTGTTAAAGGTTTGTGACTTGGAGACTTGGAGAAAGGTACAAGTCATTGGACATTCATTAGAGCAGTGAAGGTTGAGGGGGTGGACATTCCACTTGTAGAGGGTAGGTGGATGGGGAGACCAAAACCAGGGTTACCATCGATATAAACTAATCACCAATAAATCAAATAGAAACTTCTTTACCCAGAGATTGGTGGGAATGTGAACTTGCTACCACAAGGAGGAGTTGAGGTGAATAGCATCAACGCATTTAAGGGGAAACTAGATACATACATGAGGGAGAAAGGACTAGAAGGTTACGCTGATAGGTTTCAGTCGAGGAAGTGAAGGAGGAGGCTCATGTAGAGCATAAACACTGGCATCGACCAGTCAGGTCGATCGGCCCATTTCTGTGCTGTATAGTCTATGTCATTCTATGTCATTCTATGAAACATGATGAGGGGTTTTTGAAACATTGAATAGGGGGAAGCTATTTCCTTTGATAGGGGAGTGAGTGACTGGAGGACACGGTTTAGAAGATTGTTATAGTGGCTTCAATATATGCACTGGATCCCACTAAAGCACTCTGTGAGACGTCCTTCTGACATGAAAAGTGTCGAATGTATGGATTATTATTATTAATAATAAAACACGGGGTGGGGGTTGTGGGCGGTGGGTGGGGGGGAGGGGGGGGGTGGGGGAGAGAAACTCCTTTCTCTTCACGAACTGTCCCATGGGGATCTTTAACATCCACCTAGACAGGCAGACTCGGTTTAACATTTCAACGTAAAAAAAAGTAGTTCTTCACACTGTGAGAGAGAGAGGAAACAAATCCTTTCAAAAATGAACTCAACGTGAGCACATCTGAAGGGAAGCTCGAAGGACAAATCAAATGTGAACTGTAATAAGTTTTACTGTGACTAAGTTTGCAATTGCTTCATTTTCATGGCATATTTATACCTGATGCTTGAAAACTGAAACCTTAATTTTTTGACAACTGGCTCTTACTTGGCATTCTAGCGGCCCACAAGGCGATTAATCTCAATGGCTATTCAGCAAACGGTTTGTGACTTGCTCGGAAATGAATCATTGAAGATATGTCTACCAGGAGTCTTTCCATTCGCCCACAAAATGTACAGTCAATTAATTTTACTGTAGTCTAGAAGACACGATAAGTCGTTGTATCAAATGCAAGGATTATTCTTATTATTCTTATTATTTCTCAATGTGTTGCCCCAAACAGCAGTTGTGAGGAGGATGTTCACAGTCTGAATCTGGATATGAGACCTTATCACATTGGGAGGACGTTTGAAAGCGCTTCACGTGGATTTGCTATAAAGTGTAGTGACGGTGTATTTTGTAGGAGAACGTGGCAGCCCATTAGCTCACACCATCGTCTCCCTATAAATAACCATAAATAAAAATGACCAAACTTGGGGGATTGTTGGTCAAGACACCTGGAAAGAGAAACTACCTTATCTTTTCACGGTTTCACGTCCTATCTGAAGGACGGCATCTCCGACAATTCAGCACTCACCCCAGTGCTGCATCAGAGCATTAGCCTAGAGTCTAGCCATGAGCCCGAGACTATATAGGATCCAAGTCCTGACATGGGGGCTTGAACCCACAACCCTCTGACTCACAGGTGAAAGTGCTACCAACTGAGCCAGGCTGACACCCATTTTCTATAATGAACTTTCCTCTCCTTGCTGAGTTTGATGATCTTTAAAGGGAAAATCGCAGAAAAAGACGAGGATAGGTTTCTGTTCTATTTATTTGACGTGATTAAGCCATAATTCAAATCGGTATTACTTACAGACGGGTGGGGGTAAGTGGGTGGAATAGAAACTTGAATCATTCTCATTACTGCTTTAATTGAGCTAAAACGTGCAATTATGCGATGTGGTAATAAATGAACAGAAAAACTTAGATATCGCAGTAACATATTGGAAACAAAAATAAATTAAATTTGATAAATTGACGGACTTGTCAGTTTTTTTACTGCGTGTGTGGGGGGGGGGAGTGCAGGGTGGGGGCGGTGGGGGAAGCGAAAAACAGGCCTAACTCTATATTTATGTGATTGTTCAAAAGAACGCTGCCTTCGAAGTAATTTCCCCCTTTTATGATGAGACCATTAAACACACTCTGAGGTTTTTGTTAGGTGGCTAAGGGGTCATTACTGGCTGATTGATGTTACAGGCAAGTGGGACTCAAAGGACGCACCACATCACCTCAGGTCCCTGCAACCAGCAAAGAGAGAGAGAGAAAGAAAGTGGAGTCCTGTAGCTCAGTGGTTAGAGCACTCACCTTAGAGAGACCTGGGTTCGATTCCTGGCAAGGCAAGTTTCCTTACTCCACACGCCTTATAATAATCCCTCAATTTTGGTTCAATTGGTCATTTCAATCCATGAATTTCTCCCTCTGTTTCCCCCACAAATATACAGTCAATTCACTTTACAGTATATTCCATGAACGCTTTGAGACGTCTAGAAAACGTGAACAGCGCTATATCAAATGCAAGGATTATTATTATTAAAGAGAGGAAGGGTTTCACTGATGTGCTTCAGAACAGCAAAAGGAATCCTTGTGAAAAGATCCCAACTCATGCTTCTCATGTCTTTTATATAGACGTCCCAAAGCGCTTCACAAAATATACTGTAAGGTGAATTGACTGTATATGTGTGGGTGAAACGCGGCAGCCAATGGCATACAACAGTGTCCCCTAAACACTCATGGATTGAGTGACCAAATTATTATTTATTTTTTTGAAGGGATTGTTACTCCCGGAACACGATCAGCTAATCGACCAACAACCAGGATACTGCTAGGGGACCTTGTGGTATAAGGAAACTTGCCTAAGAAGGTTTCACTTTGCCCGGGAATCAAACTCATGTTTCTCTCGCTTGCAAGGGGTGAGTGTTCTATCCAATATGCTACACCCCCCCCACCCCCAATAATTTTGCGAAGAAATGTGCATTGGTGGGGACTAAGGGTTCCAACTGCGAGCTTAAGCACAGAGACTGGGGTAGAGTTAAGCATGGACAAGCCTTGCTTTTACAGGCTTGGTGTGCAGCCAGCAAGCAAGAGTTCATCTTACTGAGAAATAAGCTGACCCACTGTGGTTGTGAAGGTTCAGTCAGTGCTGGGATCAAGTGGATTATCAACGGAGCTTCCCGACTGCAGCGTTTGTTATTGTGACTGTTCCGCGAGCTTTCTAATACCCAATTAGTTCCACTGTGTTTCTGACACTGTTTCCACCATCTGCTTTCCCAAAAAACATTGACCCGCAGTGCGACAGAATTCGGAATTGGGAGAAAGTTCACACTGAGGTGGCGTTCTCAGACTGACCGTTACGCTCTTGGGAGTTGTGTGCATCAGGTCCCCATTAACGTGATCCTCTCCTTATCCCATGCCTTTGCTCTCGTGACTAGCTTTTGACTATGTCCTTTGTGGGAATATTGTCCTGTAGCATTGAGGTTAGAGCACTCTCCTCGCAAGCCAGAAGACCCGGGTTCGATCTCCTGGGCGGGGGCGAAACCCTAGTTAAGTTGACTTCCTCCACACGCCTGTGTTTACCCAGCAGTAAGTAGGAGCTCAGTTAATCGACAATTGATGAATCACTTTCTGATAATCCAAAAAAAAATGTGTTCACTCAATCTATGGAAGTTTGTGAGACACTTCTGTAGCTGATTGGCTAGCCAGTTTCGCCCACAAAATTCACAGTCAATCGGCTTCACAGTGTGTATTGGGTGAAGCGCTTTGAGACGTCTCGATGACATGGTAATGCGCTGCATCAAATGCAAGGGTGATTATTATTAATATTATTCATTCAACCAGTAGTTTGCTTGGTAGCAGAATTGGTCTGGGATCTTTTTGCTTCCAACGCAACTGTGCCGCAAAGCCATCGCTTATATTGCATTGTATTGTGTCAGTGAAAAGTCCACCTGCTCAGTATTTTTGCAGCTGTCATTTTTTGATTTTATTACTGCGATATTATTACCTATATTATTTTTTATTGGTGGCGGGCGAGCGGGCAGTGGGGGAGGGAGGGAGTGGAGAGGGAGGGAGGGAGGGAGGGAGGGAGGGAGGGAGGGAGGGAGGGAGGGAGGGAGGGAGGGAGGGAGGGAGGGAGGGAGGGGCAAGGAAGCCTTGAACCAGATGGCGTCAAAGAAAACATCGCCCTTCAAGTTGGACGTTTGCAAGATGTGCTTTTTAGTCCTTAAGACTGGGTTAGAAGCGATGAACATACAAGAGAAATATCATTCCTCATAGACTTTGCCGTGAAATCAACCTGATAAAATATTAGCTAAAGACTTAATGGGCCGACTGCACTGATGATGCAGAACAATGGCTTCTTTTGTTGGAAAGGTTTGCAGTTTTGGTGTTGGTTTCATCCACTGTGGCTCAGTTGGTGGCAATCTTGCCTCCGAGACAGGGGGCCTCCGTGGGTTCAAACCACCGACTTATGATCCAAGGGATAATGCGTCGACGCTTGGAATCTGGTAGCGCAGCGGTTAGAGCGCTCGCCTCACAAGGGAGAAGACCCAGGTTCAATTCCTGGACACGGCAAAAGCTTAGGCAAATTTCTTTACTCCACACGCCTGTTTTCCCAGCAGTAAGTAGGAAACTGGTTGTTTGCTGATCACTTTCCGGAGGTAAAAATTATTTTGTTACTCAGTCCAACTCTGTGCGCAGTTGGCTGCCGCATTTCACCCACAGAATATAATCGATCTACTTTACAGCGTATTCTGTGACGAGCCTTTGAGACGTCTCAACAAGGTGATAATGCAAGGATTAATATTTTGACGATTAATATTCGCACACTCCAATGGAGTGGACTGGATGGGGGTGGGGGTGGGGGCGGGAGTGGGCATGGTGGGGTGGGGTAGGGAGATTTGTGTCGTGGCACTTGGGGCATCCTTTGGTAGGGTGCGTTAAACCAAAATTGGTCTGTGCCTGTGTAGTCGGGCGTTAAGATCCCGCGGTGCTATACGAAAAGAGAAAAGGGGGGGGTTTCCTACCGGCTTCCTGTCCTGGACAACAATCGAAACTGGAAATTCACTCGGTGGTTGTTTGCTGGACTGTTGCCATGCACAGATTGATGCACTTCACTTCAAGCTGTAGGTGAAGAGGGCACGGTCAGGGTCATGGAGGGCGATTTCAGGACGGAAGTTGGGAAGCATTGCCTAAACAGGGGGGCAATGGACAGCTGGGATAGGGTTATTGTGAAGGGTGCTTCCTGGCCAGGACACACTGGAACTCATTTGAGACACTTGATGTTAGAGGGTGAGGTGGGGCGGCTGTTTTGGAGGCATGTCTTCATCCAAACCCCTCCTGCGATCTTGTTGGAACTCGCTGTCACTTTGCACACTAAGAATCGCCAACAATATGTCTCTTAAAAACATTTAGGAAAGGGTTTGCCAAAGGAACTGGGATAGGTTAGTGGAATCGAAAGGATTCAGGGTTATGATGAGATGGACTTGTTGACAGACAAGCAGGCAGATAGACCAACCGTCTGCTGCTGTCTGAGAATATTGTTTTCTTGTCTCATCCGATGTCAAACTTAATAACAATAATATTAATAATAATACTCCTTCATTTGACGCAGTGTCTTTCAAGTCAAGAGAATGCCTCAATGCGTTTCAGGGATTTACTGCTACTACTGCTACCAACAATGATTAATTATTCACGACGGGAGGACGTCGCAAAGCGCTTTGCAGGATTTTTACTATCAATTGCAGCAGTCAGATTGCGGACAGCGACGTCCTCGCAAACTGCTATGTCGGGGGAATTGACATCCAGGACTTTATCTGAAGGATTGAGGAGCGATCAATGAGGGGGCTTTGCGATCGATCTGGCTGGGGAAGGAAGGTTCACTGTTAAAGACACCCAGGCTGGCCAGCAGTCAGTCAGTCAGCCTGATGCAGACGGCAGGGACCCTAACCTGCCTCAGTGGCGAGAGCCAGATTGCATTTGGATTGATGGACTGAGCGACTCCGCAGGGCTAAGTGAAATTGCAGAGACAAATGGTTTTACTGTGTGACTCGACTGCATTACCAAGGAAAAGTAGCAGACACTCGGGGAGGATTGGTGGTGCAGAGGGGGATGTGGGGGGAGGGTGGGGGAGAGGACTTGACTGAGCAAGAGTCCAAGATCAATGCTTTTTGCTGCAGTCTCTGTGCTTCACTGTTCCCATTTTCTTAGCCTGTCGTCCGCTCGAGAGCTGTTGTGTGACGTTCCATCTCTTCGGCCCGGTTTCAACAACAACTTGCATTTATATAGCGCCCTTCATGCAGGGTAGTGTCCCACAACCCTAACCTCTTCCGAAAAGAGAAGGGAGTTTAACTCTCTCTCTTTCTCTCGCTGTGTTCCTGGCCCCCTAGACAGCCCCCAAGATAAATTCTGTCCATCATTCCATGGCTATTTGTGGGGGACGTTGTTGATTGCAAATCTGGCTGCCCCATATTGCCTACAGAATTGGCTAAGATAAAGCAATTGATTTTCCCAGTTGTGTCAAAATATATTCTCTGCAACGCAGAGTTTACAGTAGACTCCGCGCGGAACACTTTGAGACGTCCTCCCGACATGAAACTCGCGCTCTGTATCAAAATCATCGGTAGGCACCTCACGCAATGCTGGGTTGAGCTGCAGAAACGGAAGTTTGCGTTGCAGTTTTCGAAAGAAATACAAGAACTATGTCCAGTAAACCTCACGTAAGCCATATCAGTTGGAACTTTTACATTTAATACAACTTATTCACAGTATGAGTTACGTAAAACTTGCACACATTACAGGAAATTGAACGGACTTGGGCAGATTTATGACTTGGGCAATTATACGATGGATGCAATCAGATCGATGCAAGTTTTACTATATATGTACTGTATATATATATATACATATATAATTTATTTGTGCTTTATACTAAGATAAAGCAATTGATTTTCCCAGTTGTGTCAAGATATATTCTCTGCGACGCTCCCGAAAAACAATGACTCAGGAAAACGACAGCTTGCAATTTCACAACAACAACAACTTGTACAATTTATACATCGCCCTTCACGTGGGCCGGTATCTCTGGACACACACTTGAACATACACTGCACATATTTTCTCATAGCCACACGGACTATAATGACCGACTGTCTCTCTTGCAGGTGATTGGGGGTGGGGGGGGGGGGGGGGGGGGAAGGGACGCGGTGGGCTTGCGATGCAAAAAGAAATGACTCAATGACACTTAATTGGATCCTCGGACAATACCCTTACTGATAGATAAAAGAGGAACAGGCAATGGGATGTGATCAGAATGCGGTGCCTTTGGTTGACCTAGTGACCCGGGATGGGTCAGGGGGTCGGCGGCTGACACAAGGCTCGCAGTCAGTCGCAGGAGGAAATCGACACACACAAACCGTGTTGTTCTCTTGAGCTCCTAGCTTCCGACTGGCTTATGCATCTAAACCAACCCCGCGGGCATAGGCGAACAGGACGGGTTGGGGGGGGGGGAGGGGGGGGGCGGAAGAGTGGTTGGAGTGGGGTGGTGGGGGTAGATTGCGAGGCTTCATGAATGAAAGCGGGCCAGTCAGTCATTACCTCTGCTTCCTTCCCAGCCCCACAGACCCGTGTTTGTTCAGCTGTCAGCAAAGTGTTGATTAAAAAGAAAAGAAGACACTTATGAGCGAGCAGAAAGCCAGCCCCGCCGGTCAACCTGAGACATTGCGCTGGTGGGAAGGATAAAGGTTCTCATAACCTGAGCCAAGCCTCCGAATCTCACGTCCCTTTTCTCTGAAAGTCCTCGTTTGTTCTTCTCCATCTGGGGAGACCCCCCCCCCCCCCACTCCCCCAATTCCCCTGAGGGCAAATCCCCACCTGTGCTTCTACAGTTTTTCTGGCTTTGCCATCATCCGCCCGCAATCATGCACAGTCACTATATGTTTGCAAACTAGTCCGTTGACCTGGTCCCGTCTGCCTGTTCAGGTGGATGTTATAAAGATCCAGTGGCGCTATTCCAAAAGAGAAGTAAATTTCTCTCTCTCAGTGTCCTGGACGCTGACTCACCCTCCCCCCCCATCCACCCCCACACCCCAAAATAAAATTATGTGGTGAGACTGTTGTGTGTAACTGGCTGCCATGTTCCTCCCCACCACACAAAATGAACAGTCTATTCAATTTACTATACGTTTTGCGAAGTGCCTTGAGATGTCTTGTTGACGTGACCAGGTGCCATATTCAATGTAAGGATTCTTATGATTAATTATCATAATAATTATCACGTAGGGCGCTATAATAAGTACAAGTGGTTGTCGATGTACATGTATGTGCGTACTCCCCACAGCTGCTTTATGCTGACACACTCTGGCTACTCTTAACGCATTAGTGTGCCCTGTTTCCAATATTAATACCCAGAGGTTTCTATTCATTTAACTTTAACTCTCAAAGTAACCACAGGATTTATGCCAAACCCTATTACTGTACAGGGGCTTTGTTTGAGTTGGATTCCAATTCCTGGAGCTTGCGCAATTAGTAATGGTCTGAAAGGGGGTGGGGGGGAGGGCGGACGGATGGACGAGAGGGGGCGGCGAGAGGGGTGTGGGATTAATGTGGAAGCGAGGTAATAATGTTAAAAAAGACACGCCAGCCACTCTATGGGGAGACAAAGGGCGCGCTCGATTAGATTTGCTCCGACATTCTTGTCCCAACTCGAAATCCAAAACGGAAAACAATAAGAGGTTCCAAAGCAGCGTGATTTAATCATTTCGGATGGAAGATTGAGTGTTACAGGCTCAGAAATCGTGATTGCTTTAAACAAACCTGATTACAGAACCAGCTCAACTCTGTTCCCCTGCCATCGTGTGTTTATACAATAATGTGGCCGATTGCTTTATATAGCCCGGACCTCACATCCTCACTCTATTTGCGGAGTCCCGTAACATAGTGGTTAGTTAGTTGATCAGTGGATCGCTTCCTGGGGGTAATAAACGCTCCAAAAGCAAAATAACGTTTGGGTCACTCAATCTTCGAGAAGAGAAGGGATTTTCTCCCTGTGTCCTGACCAACAAGTCCCCCGCCCCACCTTCACCCCCACCCCTACCCGCCACCACCCCAACAACAATAAAATAGGTCACTCAATCCACCACTGTTTACGGTATGCCGCTGGGCGCAACTGGCTGCTGCGTTTCGCCTACGAAATACATAGTCAATCCACTTCACAGTACTGTATATTCTGTGATGCGCTTTGAGACATCGCAACCACCTGATGAGGTGCTATAACAAATGCAAGGATTCTTATTCTTATTCTTGTAAGTCGAATGCAAGTTTTTTTTTAATGTAGCAAATTCTATCTTTTATACCAAACGTAACCAAGTTAACACGTTCCTAATTTGGGACAATCAGTCTGTCAAGTGGACCGAAAGTGTCAGAGAAGGTACAAATTATTTAAAGCAAATCATTGACCAAAATTGACCCTTGCTGGTGATTATTGTATGCAGCAATAATTTTTAAGCCGTGTTTTGATTGTTAATCACCACTGACGTTCAAATCAATGTAAAACAGCTTTTATAGAGCCACCCTGATTCTAAAAGCTTTAACAATCCTAATATATTTTGCATCACCGAGACTTAGCAAGCACTTTGTGGCGGCATTATTTTGTCAGGAGCCATGCTGTACTCAGAGCTAAGTACTCTGTTAATAAGACTGTGACCCATAACATGTAAATTGGCATAAGTTATTAATTTAAAGATTTTTTTGTACATTTTAGACAGCAGAGAGGGAAGGTGTAGTCGATAGCCGTCAATAAAACACTACAAATTGTAATAATATTTGCTCTGGTTCGTGTATTCATCTCCAAATCTTTGCATCTGATATAGTGCCTTATCATGGTATCTACTGTAATATATCTCGGCTGATTTTGCTGTATATCAAATCACAGTTAGGGGAGAATTTTCATACCGCCACAGCTTTAGAGACATTGACCTGGCTCGCTCACCTCGCCTCTGAATCAGAAATCAGAAATTTTCTTTCACTTCAGGAGGATGTCTCAAAAGCGCTTCACAGGATACACTGTAGTGTAGTCACTGTGCATACAGAGGTAGTGAATTATGAACATAGCACTGTCCTACAAACAGTCATGACGTGCATTACAAATTTAACTGGGGGATCGTTGACCAGAACACAGGAAGAAACTCCTTCTTATTACCCACAGAACGCTTCACAGAATATATTGTAAAGCGAAACGCCACTTGTGTACAGCAGTGTCCAACAAACAGTTGTGAATTGAGTGACCCATTATTTTTCGAGGGGTTAATAGCCCCCGTATCGTGATCCGCCAATCGACTGACCACTGGGTTCCTACTTACTGTTTAGGCAAACAGAAGCGTGCGGAGTAAGGAAACTTGGCCTAAGGGAATGGAACCCGGGTCCTCTCGCTTGCAAGACGAGTGCTCTGCTCACTACACTACGGGACTTCCAAACAACCAAGTGGAAGGTAAACCAGGGAGATAGAAGAAGCGTTTCAGCTACTGTGTATGTGGTGGAGAGCTATCCGAACATCTTGCATCGTGAGGAAATTCATTGCTTCACTGTACGTAAATGCACCTGCGAATCATCCCCCAAAATGAATAATTTACCCCAAAAATACATTCTTGAGTTGTGTTTTTTTTTGGCGTTTTATAAATAATTCCTTCTCTTCCAGCCGTCGCAGTCGAAAACCCAGGGACCATTAATGGAGAGAGCTGTTGATGGCAGCAGACAGGGGCTATGACGCTGGCTGTCCTTTATCACCTCTGGGACCCAGGCCTCTATCCATTCAGACCAAGACTGATGGGATATAACAGTCTCCTAATGCACTGAGGTGGCTCAGTTTGTTTCACTACCTCTTGGGGCCTAGGTTCTAATCCAGCCCAGACTGATGGACTTACAAGCCATCATTCTCCGCCAACTGAAAGCAATGGGATTTGAAATAGCAATCATTTGGTCACTTAATCCACGACTGTTTGTGGGACACTGCTGTGCGCTGATTGGCTGCTGCGTTTCGCCCGCGAAATACACAATCAATTCACTTCACAGTATATTCTGTGAAGTGCTTTGAGACTCTCAAAGTCATAATAAGATTCTATATCAAATGCAAGCATATTTATTTTTAATATTACTATTCTAAATGAGTTGTGAGGCAGGATCTAATATAATTTCAGTGTATAATAAATTGAATCCTCTGTGTGATAGGAGTCGGGCGAGAGTGTTGGTGACAATATAATATGGCACTATATCAAAGGATTATGTCATATGTATATGTGTATGTGTGTGTACATATGTATTTATGCTGTATGTACAACATATATAAAATCCTCACAATTGATATTTGACTCTTAATATTGAAATGAATATATTCTGTAGGCAAACGCGGCAGCCAATTTACCCGTAGAAATCTGCCACAAACAGCCATGAAGCGAGTAACCGACTTTATCTTGCAGATCTTTAATAATAATCATAATAAAAATCCTTGCATTTGATATAGCGCTTTTCACATCTTATCGACGTCTAAAAGGACTTCACGGTATATACTGTAAAGTGAATTGACTGTATATTTGTGGGCAAAACACGGTAGCCAATTGTGCACAGCAACTTCCCACAAACAGTCGTGGATTGAAATGACCAATTTTTATTACAGTATTGTGTTTTTTTTTGGAGGGATTATTATTACAACAACAACTTCAACAACAACTTCGATTAATATAGCGCCCTCCACGCCGGACGGCGTCTCAGAGCGCTTATTAGGCGTGTGGAGTAAGGAAACTTGCCCGGCCTGGATTCGAACACAGGTCTCACGCTTTTAAGGTGAGCGCTCTAACCACTGAGCTACAGGACTCCACAAGAATGACAAGGCTGGAACCCACAACCCTCTGACGCAGTGTGATTGACCGGGCTCGGCAACCTCAGTGATTTGAAGGTTACAATAAGTTATGATACCGAGGGCGGGTGGGGCGATGGCAGGGGATGTGCGGGTGGGGTGGGGGGGATTTGGGTAACTGTTTTCCCTTGTAGGGATTATAGGGTGGGACACATTTCTGACAGATACTGCGCTTTTGGGAGACGAGAGAGGAGAGAGAGAAGCGAGGGAGAGAGAGAAAATCTTATACAATTCTCTGCTTGCTCATCACCCCGAAGCGCACAGGGTTTAATTTTACATATCAACCAGATTACTTACTAGCTCTTGTGCTCGTGGGCATTCTAAATGCTTTAATAATCGCTGATTGACACTACATTAACACGCTTTTCTTCCTCCCCCCCACCCCCCTCGCCTGAAAAAAAGTGATATTTCTCTTGTGCAAACCTGTTAAGTGTCTGATATCGCCTTTCGTCGAAAAGATTTCGTAACGTCTGTCACACTCCCTCTGACGCCTCCTTCCCCACCCTCCCTACTTTCAGGTCGGCAGGACGTCCCGAAGCACTTCACTATAAAGTGCAGTGACTGTACAATTTTTGCAAGTGAGCACAGCAGCCAATTTGCCCATGTTATTATATCTCACAAACAGCTGTGGATCGACTGACTGATATTTTATGGGTGGTGTGGGGGAAGGCGGTGGTGGGGGGTGCTGGAGGAGAGTGGATATGTGGCCTCTTCTCTTTATTCTTTCGATCACGTCCCCTAGAACAAGACGCAGCAGGGACCTCGGTTTAACATCTCTCCGAAGGACAGCATCTGCAACCCCTATAGGTTGTGTGTTCAAATTCTGCGTACAGTATTATTATATTGTATAATAATACTACAGTACTAATAATAATCCTTTCATTTGTTTCAGGGCCTTTCATCAGTCGGATGGATGTCTCGACAGGGCTTTGTTTTACTGTCATGTGCAGTGACTCTGTGTTTGTAGATTGTGCGCTGCATGAATTTTGTTTCAATTTTGGAAGAAAAAATCAGTACACCTCTATTCTCCAAGTCAGAAGGTTCTGGGTTCAAATCCTTCCTCCATTCCTCCCCCCCCACCCCACCCCACATTGGAGATTTTAATCTAGCAAATCCTTGTCTGACAGTGCTCCAATACTCTGCTTGAGGTGAGGGGAGAAACTGCATTGCCGGAGATGCCCTCCCTTGGACGAGACTTTAAACCCAGATTCTGTCCTTGCCCTGTTCAGGCGGACCTTAAATATCCCACGGCTCTAATCGAGAAAGAGAAGGGAGTTACTCTCCCGGTGTCCTGGCCAACATTCCCAGCAATCCCCTAGCACAGTGGTTAGCGCGCTCGTCTCGCAAGCGCGAAGACCCGGGTTCGAGAATCATTAGGCAAGTTTCATTACTTCCACACACCTCTGTTTACCTATCAGTAAGTCAGAACACGCTTGTTTGACAAATGGCGGATCGCTTTCTGGAAGTAATTGTCCCTTCCGAACAAATAATAACGATAAGATTTTGGTCACTACGCCCGCGACCGCTTGTGTGACGCCGCTGTGCGCAATGGGCTGCTGCGTTTGGCCAACAAAATACTTAGTCAATCCGCCCTTACACTACATCCTGTGAAGCTCTTTGAGAAATCTCAACGACGTGATAAGACCCTACGTCCAATGCAAAGATAACTATTATTACTGCGTTAATTTGATTGCGTGATGTCTCGATGTCCTGAAAAATCTGTCTTTGATCTCCTCTTCCCTACTGCTGCTGTTTCTCACTCTTGCAATCAATTTGCTTGCAATGTGTTGCAATTGTGTCGGATGAGTTAAAATGTCACTGATAAGGATAAGCCGCAGACTGGAAGCCTGAGAATGGCATCTTTAGCCCCTGTAAAATACACCCTGGAGGCACAGTCTATACCGTGGGATCCTCCCACTTTCAAAATGCCATTACTTGTCCTTTTTCTTTGAAACGCACGGAGACATTAAGTCTCTCTGCTTGAGTAAATAAAGCTGCGAGGCTCTTTCTTTCTTCCTCGCGCTCTCTCTCTCTCTCTCTCTCTCTCTCTTCCGCAATTCCCCCCCCCGCCCTCACCCCCCCCCACCCACTCCTCAGATCCCCCCTCTGTCAGTGACGAGACGATCAGGATCCTTTTTTTTTATATGAAAACAGACTGCTTTCAGGATCAATTTTAAATTGTGACTCGGGCGCCAGCTCTGCAAAGAGCTCTCAGAGTTTGTCAATCAAGACATGAAATATTCACCAGCTTTGATCTTCCTCTGGGAATCTTCTTCTGTGTGCCCCACGCCTCCACTGACAGCTCTAACCCCCTCCCTCCCTCTGCCCACCACCTCTCATCTCCCCGCTCTCCACCTCTCTCTCTCTCCCGTAACCATTGTAACGCAGAAGTCGTTTGGTTCCACAAACTCAGTTCCGGCGCAAATTGACACACACCAACATGGTCATGGAGTCTCCTAGCCTATTGGTTAGCGTGCTTGCCTCGCAACAACCGAGAGGATCCGGGTTTGATTCCTGGCTGGGCAACAGCTGAGGCAAGTTTCCTTACTCCACTACACGCCTCCTAGCAGCAAGTAGCAAACCGGGTGTTAGTCAATTAACGGATCACTTTCCGGTGAAAATAATCCCTCCAGAAAAAATTGGGAGGGTCACTTAATTGCTGTGCGCAATTTGGATGCTGCGTTTTGCCCACAAAATACACAGCTAGACCACAGTACAATATATCCTGTGAAGCGCTTTGAGATGTCTCAACGACATAATAAGGCATTGTATCAAATGCAAGGATTATTATTTTTACAAGGATACATCAGGAAACTGGTGAGGAACAGAGATGAGGCGATTGTTTGAGAGAGGAACTTGATAAGGAAAGAGAGATAGAGAGATAGATTTGGAGTTTTCAATCCCAACATGATCTGAAATGATTCTAAAATTACTTACGTAACTGATGGAATGTGTCCACTACTTGCACCCTAACTAACTAATTAGCTCGCTCGCTCACTAGCTAGCTAGGTAACTAACTGACTGACCGACTGATTTGACTGACTGACAAATGAACCACAAGCAACTTCTTATAGAGAGGTCAATCGCTGGCCTTGTTTTCACAAAAATGCTCCAGCTTCCACTTGCGCTCTGATGTTTGCCTGGATGTCACCCTGTGCAAAATGGCACTGTGTTCACCTAGAAATAACACTTTGCTCTAAATCCCTGTCAAGCGTTTTCAGACGTCCTCCCGGCGTGACATATACACAATATATACGAATGGTCATAATTGTTCCTTTGGAAACCGCGCCACGTGAGAGTCAAGTATTGGTGTATTAAAATGACCTAGCAATGTAAAATATAGCAATGCAACAGGATGCTGGGGTGGAGAAAAGACGGGAGATTTGAGACCTACTCTATGACCATGGGTTTAATCCATGAGCTCTCTCAGAGAGAGTCTATACGTGCTGTAAATGTCCACAGTCTTGCCGCCCTCGCCTTCAATGTTGATAATAGTTCTTGCGTTTTGATGTAACGCTTTTCACGTCTTCTAGACGTCTCAAAAGGGCTTCACGGAATGTAAAGTAAATTGATTGTATATTTGTGACCTTCTTCCCTCCTACCTCTCCAGCCCCACCATTGGCGGTCGGACCTTCCTCTCCTTGACCTTTGGGACTCCATGCTATGTGCTCTCTGTCTCGCTCACTCGCCTCCTTCAAAACGCGCATCAAGACTTTCCTCTTCGACCATGTGCTCAGCCGCCCTCCTACCCCTACCCGACCCTTTGTCCTCCCAACAACCTGGCGTCCCAACCTCCTGCTCGGGTCCTACTCCCTGACTTTCCAACGCCTTAGGACGTCCTCCCGACATGAAAGGCGCTCTACAAATGTAATTGGTTGTTGTTCTTCTCCTAACCAGGGGGCTCACAGCGTTTGCAAATCTCTGTAGCTGCGGGCAGTTAAGTCTGTCTACGGCAGGTGCCTTCTGAGCCCGCAGTCACTGTGTATGTGTGTGTGTGTGTTTGTCTCTGTTTCTCATTGTTCCTGAGGCCTGACCTGCAGCCACTTTCTCTGACAACTCCCTGCTGTAAATAACCAAACAGGTAAATAAATAAACCACCCAAATTCAGTCTGCTGCCATCAGTTCTGCTGAAAATCACATTTACCGCGCTGTCTGCGTACACAAAGATTCCGCCCGGATCCCTTTAAATAATTTCTCCCCAGGTCGGTTCGCCCCCTCTTCCCCTCCCCCCTCTTGGTCCCCCACCCCCCCCCCCCTCCCGCCCCTCAGCCTCTTCCCTTCTCCCCCCCCCCCCCTCCCCCGTCAATCCAGTCCTGGGGATGGACGATGCCTTCACATGACAAAGCCCTGCTGTTTAAAAAGGCATTTGTCTGCCATACAGAGTCAGACGTCCCCACATAATCTCTCACAATTACATTTCAGACCTTTAAGCCTGGCGTCATTGAGCCACTTAGAACTGGAGAAATTTACAGCAGTGCTCTGCTCTCTGCATCTTTCCACTCTCCTACCTCCTCTCCACCCCCACCAAACACACACACACACAAGCATATCCTTTGCTTACAAAACACAGTCACACATACTGCTTTACAGTACATCCTGTGAAGTGCTGTGAGACATCCACCTGACCTGATAGACACCTTACCAACAGTAAAGTACTACTGTTACTATTCGCCTGCAAATATACAGTCAATTCACTTTACAGTATATTCTGTGAAGTGCTTCCAGACGTCTAGAAGACGTGAAAAAGTGCTACATCAAATGCAAGGATTATTATTATATGTAACAAAAACTTGCATTTATAAAGTGCCTTCCATGCCAGATGGCATCTCAGAGCGCTTTCACAGTATTTCTTCTTTGGAAATTATAATATAATACTGTATAATATAATAATCCTTGCATTCCATATAGCCCCTTATCACGTCATTGAGACATCTTGAAGCGTTTCACAGGATACACTTCAAAGCAGAGTGACTGTGTTTTGTGAGCCAAATGCCAGTTGCGCACATCAATGTCCCACAAATAGCCATGGAGGGAGGGAGTGAGGGAGTGACCTTTTTTTTAGCGAGTTAGTTAGTCGGTTGGTTTGTTAGTTATCTGGCTAATTCCCTCTTAAAAGCTCACACAGATTCCTCCTCGACCCAGGGTTCCAGGTTGGGCATTCCATGTTCCAACAAAAAAAAATATTCCCCCTAACCTCTCCTTTTGTCCTTTGGCTCCTCGATGTCTGTTTGTCTGCTCCGCTCCTTTCATTCAATGCGATGGATTGTAGCATTGGCCTCTGACATTCATCTCATCGCGTGCAATTACGTAGGACACTGGTTACAGCACAAAAACAGGCTGGTTCGGCCCAACTAGTTCGTGCTGGGGTTTATACTTCTCACGAGTCCCCATCCCTGTACCCTCTCTCTCGCCTGTTGATTAGAGGGTGACTCTATATTGATACAATTATATAATGCAACCTATTTATCGTGAGGGCGTCTCAAAGCGCTTCAAGGAGATAAGTCTTAAAGTGAACATTGGAAGGAGGGAGCGATTGGAGGAGGGACTGAGGGAAAGAGCAAGGGAACGGGGAAGGCAGGGAGGAGGTAAGTCGTATTGATGGAAAAATAAACCAACTTAAATTAAGATGAAATTACAGTCTCTTCAATAATACTACTTCTAATAATAATAATCCACGCGTTTGATACTGAGCCTTTCAGATCCGGAGGACGCCACAAACTGCTTAGCAGGATTTGCTGTAAAGTGTAGTGACTGTGTGTGGTAGGTGAAAAGCCGTGGCCAATTTGCGAGCAATGAGTCACAGACAAGTGTGGAGTGAGTGACCAATTTTAGTTGTCGTCCGGGACATCGGCAGGGAGAAACTCGCTGCTCTTACTATCTCATCCGAAGGATAGAGCCTCGGAGACTACACTACACCCCCCCCCCCAGCGCTGCATTGGAACCTCAGCATGGATTCCGAGGCCTCCCCGAAAACCTTCTAACTCAGAGATCTGAGTGCTCCCGGCACTCTGAGCTGGGCTGAACACAATGGAAACCGTGAAGGGCTTTTGAGACATCCGCCAAAGGTAAAATTCGATGCTGCATCGAACGTAAGTATTACTATTAGTTGTGAGCATGGCAGGTTTATGCATGCGTGAGATACGATAGGGTGTTTTATTCATGCAAAATAAACATGTCAGATGCTGTGTGCAGAAAAGCGCGAGACAAATGTAATTTGCTATAAACAAAACGCAAAATGCAAAAAACGTGGATGCTGGAAGTCTGAAACAAACACAGACGTCGCTGGGAGCACTCAGCAGGTCAGGCAGCATCTATGGAGAGAGGAAAGTGGGTAAACGATGCGGGTCCACGCCTTCTGTTTTTGTTTCGAATTAGTTTGTTGTTGTCTCGTCGTTCTCGTCGCTCGTTTCGCTTAAAAACAATCATAATTGGCCGTGACACTTACATCAAAAATAAACTTGCGCCGTCAGGATCTAACACTGTGGGACAGAGTCCAACAATATGAGAACTTTGTGCCGTCTCAGCCCCTGTTGATCTTGTTCCAAGGAGGTTTTTGCTCAAACGCTCAGATACAGTGTGAGATATGGCACAACATATCTCAACACACCAACGGTGTCTACACTGGCTTCCCCCTCCTCCTCCTCCTCCCCCCTCTCCCCTCCGAGGCCCCAGCCACCAGTCCCCTCCCAATTCCCCCCACCAATTCCCCAGGAGATACCCTCTCCACGTTAAAAGCCACTTTGAGCATAAAGGAGCAAATGAGCTAGCAAGATGCGTCGCGGAGCCTCACCAGAGTGGACTGGGCTGTTCTTTAATTGTCCAGGGGTCGATGGAATGAGTGAGTGAGTGTTGGAGGGAGGGGGCACACAAGGAGCAATCAAAGATCAGCCTCCCTCCCTGTCTCGCTCTCCCCTCCTCCCATTCCCCTGACCTCAAAGCCCAGTGAACGACAAGTCTCCATAGGGGAGTTGGTGGTGGGGGGGAAGGGATGTTGCCAGTTGCATTTTCTCTTGTCACCAAATCAATCTGCGGGTGTCACAATTATCCTCCGAACACCTCCTCACTAACCACGCCAACACTTTAGGAACGGATCGATGGACACAACCGACCAGAGCTCACAACCCAACAACTACCCACTTGATAATTATTGATGAAGCAAGTAGCACTTTGCTGGGTTTTTTTGCTTCTCGCAAACTGCACTGGGCCTGACAGGCACAACAGCTCGAAGGTGTCTTATGACAGCTCTATTTGTTAACTCTCATCACCAGGGCAAGCAATCTGGGCGGCAGATCCATTACTTGCGTGTTAAGGTTAATTGCTTCAGTGAGTTCATTATGCAGACCACAGTAACTGTATACAGTGGTTCACAAGAGAGGCGCAGACTTAACGCTTAAACCATTGAAAGATCCAGCCCATCGATTAGGGGGTCTGAGTGTAAGTGTTGTATCGTTTTCATGTGATTTTTTTTTCTGTCACTTTCGTTTTAACATTGTTCCCATTGCCGGCTTGAATCTACAAGCTCAGTCCCTAAAGAAAGGGCTTTCGATACAGTAGGATCGTAACTTGCAGGATTTTAAAATCCCCGCACTGTTGGTCAAGTGATGGAGACAAGGAGCCTCGTGGTCAGCTCGCTCGCCTCGCAAAGCGAGAACACCTGGGTTCGATTCTCGGCCAGGGGCGAAACCTTGGGTAAGTTTCCTTCCTTCGTGTGCCTCTATCTTTATCTAGCAGTAAATAGGAACCTGGTTGTTAGGTCATTTGACGGATCGCTTTCCTGGGGGGGTAATAATCCCTTCAAAAACAAATGACAAAAATAATACTTTGGTAACTCAATCCACGACTGTTCGTGGGACGTTGCTGTGCGTAATTGGCTGCCGTGTTTCGCCCACAACACACATAATCAATTCACTTTACAATACAATTCTGGAAGACGTGAAAAGCGCCACATCAAATGCAAGGATTACAAATGATAATATTATTATTAATAACGTGTACAAGTGTAGGAACGAGGATGTTTTTCCTATCTCACAGTGGACTCTTTCAACGCAAACCCTTAATATCATCCCGGGACTGGTGTGATCAGTCAGTGCAAAGTACTAGTTCAGCAGAGCAGCCCTGCAGTGTGTGTGGGTGACGTGAATTGCTGGCTTTTGGCTTCTAACAAGAGCGACGTTGCGTAAGGTAGTAATTCTGCTCCACCACCTGTTGGTGTTAATGACTGACCGGATTGGTTGCAGCTGAACTTGTTCGTAATCGTTTAAGTCAATAATTAAACAGTGGGACGTCATCAAAATCACTCAGGTCCTTTCACCTCTTTGACTGACCGTGCCTACGGTCACCTCTCCCCCGTCACTCTGACTCGGTGTCAAGCTCCCGCCACCGTTAACAACAACAACAAAATTACATTTATAAAGCGCTTTTCGCTTCAGGACAACGGCCTAATCAGGTGAACAATCAGGTGTGGACCAGAGCAGGGCGGGAGGGACCGGGGTATGGTGAAGGAGAGTAGGAGAATTGACTGTATATTTGTGGGTGAGGACGCCTGCAACGCACATAGGGTGGTCTATGAAAGCAAGTTTTGGGTTCCATCTCAAGCCCACCCCCCCACCCCCACCACAACCCCCGCACATTTGTTTTGCATTATTATGTTTCGCCACAAAATGTACAATCGATCCATTTTGCAGTGTATTCTGTGAAGTGCTTTGGGACGTCTCGAACAACAACAACAAGATTACATTTGTAGAGCGCTTTTCATGTTGGGTGGACGGACGTGCCAAGGCGCTGGACAGTCAGGGGACAGGATCCGAGCATGGGGTGGGGAGCAAGGTTGGGAGGAGGGATAGCAGAGAGGTACGGAGATGGCTGAAGGCATAGTCGAAAGGACGTGATGAGGCGTTGTATCGAATGCAAGCAATTATTATTATCAGTATTAGTATTATTATTAATGTCCTGACAACCTGGAACATCTGAATAGTAATTATAAATCAGTCAACGCTTGATAACTTGACCCTGGCTTAACTTGTCACCACTACTTGAGCCATCGTTCTGTCAATAACCCTGGCAGCATTTATTTATTATGTATTTATACATCTGCCTAACGCTACCACTCCTGATAGCAATCACTCACCGAACGCTCTTTCCTCGGCTTGAGGAGTTATCGGGAGTTATATTTCTGCAATAATAATATATGTGTTTGTAACGCTCTGGAATGCTACCCTTGCGTACAAATATGAAAGTTGTTGTCGAGGCCAGATACACCAATTTGGTCCTTTTACTTTGAAATTCACTTCGCTCCTGTGGCTCAGTGGTTAGAGCTCTTGTCTTGCAAGCTGGGGAGACCAAACTGGGGAGACCTGTGTTCGAATCCAGGCTGGTCAGGGGGAAACCATTGGCAAGTTTCCTTACTCCACACACACGCCTAATAATAATCCGTTCTCCTACCAAAAAAAATACAATAATAAAATTGGTCATTTCAATCCATAACTGTTTGTGGGACGCTGCTCTGTGCAATTGGCTGCCGCGATTCGCTCACAAATATATACAGTCAATTCACTTTACGGTATATGCTGTGAAGCGATAAGATGTGAAAAGCGCTATATCAAATGCAAGGATTATTATTGTTATTATTGGCAAAGGAGCTGAGTAGTTAACAGATTCTGGGTTCAATTCCACTACATTTCCATAAAATAACAACAATAATCCACGCACTTGATAGAGCGTCTTATCACGTCGTTGACTTGTCTCGAAGGCACTTCTCAGAATAAATTCTCAAAGACTTTGTACTTTGTAGGTGAAACCCAGTGGACTATCGTGCACAACTGTGTCATATAAACAGTCGTGGATGTAGGAAGCGCTATACAAACGTAATTTAGTATTTTGTTTATTGTATTGTATTGAGTGTATTGTATTGTATTTTTGCCTTAAAATCTGTTAATTATAAAATTTCTGCAAGTCAATGGCAGACTGGGTGAGACACGCAACTCTCTCTCACAGTGAGAACATAATGATAATAAAGATAATAATCCTTGCATTTGATATAGCGCTTTTCATGCCTTCTAGATGTCTCAAAGCGCTTTGCAGAACATACTGTGAATTGAATTGGCTGTATATTAGTGGGTGAAACACGGCAACTAATTGCACATAGCAGTGTACCACAAACAGTCGTGGATTGAAATGTCCAATTTATTCTTTTTTTTGAGGGATTATTATTAGGCATGTGGAGTAAGGAACTTAACCAAGGTTTCGCCCTGCCGGGAATTGAACCCAGATCTCTCGCTTGCAAGGCGAGTGCTCTGTGAGATGAGGGCGGGTGGGTTTAGGGATGTATGGCTGAGAGTCAGGAGATTAAAAATGAAACCATTTGAAAATTGTCTCGATTGGAAAAGCATTGCAAAATCAATAAATATCGATGGGCAAACAAAATGCCTTAAGTGCTGAGCTAGTGTTCACTTAAAATCAACTGAAGTCGTTTTCTGGGGTAATAAACTCTAAAACGCAGGAGCTTATAAAAGATAAAGTAATCTGTGTGTATAAATATACTGTGTGTGTATATGTATATTTATATATAGCCCTAAAATAAAATCATTTTAACATTAATTTCCTGACAGGGAAGCTAATGTATTATGTTTAGTTAGGGAGTTTGGGACTCAATAATACTAATAATATTTTTTACATTTAATGTACTGCCTTTTCACATAATTGAGGCATCTCAAAGCGCTTCACAGGATATACTTGGATTTATATAACGCTCTCCCCACCGGACGGGGTCTCAGAACGCTTAAAATTGGTGAAGTTTCAATAGGTTGCAGAGATAGAGAGGAGCAAGACTGTGGAGAGACTGTCGACTGTCATTTATAAAGGGATTAAGGGGTATGGGGATAAGGCAGGTAGCTGGAGTTAGAGTAGAATATCAGCCATGATTGAATGGCGGGGCAAGCTCGATGGGCCAAATGGCTTACTCCTGCTCCCATTTCTTATGTTCTTATGGAGGGCTTCAAAGACGAGAATGAGGGTCCTGAATGTGATCCCGTGGAGTCCTGTAGCTCGGTGGTTGGAGCACTCACCTCGCAAGCGAGAGACCTGGGTTTGATTCCCAGCCAGGGTGAAACCTTAGGCAAGTTTTCTGACTGCACATGCCTGATAATATTCCCTAAGAAAAATATTAATGGTGATTTGCTCACTCAATCAGCAAGAACAACAAAATTATCAATGACTGTTGTGGGACACTGCTGCGTGCAATTGGCTTCCGCATTTCGCCCACAAAATACAGTCAATTTACTTTACATTATTCTGTGAAGCGCTTTGAGATGTCTAGAAGACGTGAACAGCATTATATCAAATGAAAACATTATTACATTATTATTAATAATGGGAGATGGGGGAACAAGTGAAGCCAGGAGAGCATGGGTGCGGGTGGGGGGGGGGGGGTGATCGGTTCAGGAACACAGACACACATACACACACACGCACACACATAGTTAAGGCGCCCAGCTCTTATTGTGAAGCATTCGAGACAAACCTCCCGACCGGGAAGTCTCTGCGTAACTGTAAGTTACATTGTGTCGTGATTCCCTGAGCGGTTGTGAGCGACATTATTGTACCACACAAGACGGAGAGGGCATAGAGGACAACAAGATGAAAGCCATTAAAGGCAAAGAGAATTAATGCTGGAATAAATCCAGACGTGAAGGCCCGAGACTTAGAATAACTTAACTTAACTTTAACTATTGTAATGTCAGGAAAAGCGCAAAACATTAGCAATGATTTTTTGCAGGAAATCAATGTTCATTAACCGAGAAATGCACTTTCGTTCCCTTAACGGTGGAGAGCTTTACTCTAATTAACATGCAAGAACTTGCCCTATTAAGTGATTGTGGTTCTCCTAGCCCTGAACATAAATCCTCCTGGGCAAGTTTCAGATTGTCACTGGTGCGATATAGGATTTTATCGGTGCCTGAGTTAATCTGTCTTCCGAGTGCTGTCAGAAATCCACTGGCTGTTTTAAGGTGCTCTGGGCAGGACTCATCTCACTTCATGTATTATTAATAATAATAATACTACTAATAATAATCCTTGCATTTGATATTTCATTTCAAATTTTTAATTTCGCCCACAAATATACAGTCAATTCATTTTACAGTATATTCTGTGAAGCGCTTTGAGACGTCTAGAACACGTGAAAAGCGCTAAATCAAATGCAAGGATTATTATTATGATATAGCGCTTTATCTCGTCATTGAGACGTCTCAAAGATCTTCACACAATGTATTGTAAAGTATAGTGACTGTATTTTGTGAGCGAAATGCGGCAGCCCATTGCACACCGCAGTGTCCCACAAACAATCGCGGAGTCTGTGACCATTATTATTTCTATTTCATTTATTGTTTGGAGGGATTATTACCAACGGAAAGCCTTCCGCTAATTGTCTAACAATCAGTTTTTTTTTGACATGATCCTGAGTAAACAGTGTATGGGGTATGGAAACCTGCCCAGGGTTTTGCTCTGCCCAGGAGAATCAAACATGCGTCTTCTCGCTTGCGAGACGAGTGCTCTAACCACTACGCAACAGAAGACTGGTGAGGCTATTCTCTCTTCTCTGTGGCTGCCAGAGAGCCTTGCTGACTCACAGGGCTGATTGTATGTTCATGGGCATTCCACCCACAAAATACACAGTCAATCCACTTTACAGGATATTCTGTGAAACGCTATGAGTCCTTGGGTCTAAAAGACTGGGTCCCAGTGCCTTCAAAGTCCTCCTGATATGAAAGGTGCCATACAAATGTAATTTTGTTCTTGTTGAAATGATTCAATGACAGGGTAGGTACTATATCAAATGCAAGGATTATTCTTATTATTATTGTGTGCAGTCACAACGGCTAAATGATTATTTTCGCTCCGAGCTTCTCGCAGACGCAAACTGCCCGCCAGGAGGATTTGAAGGGGAGGGTCAAACCGTCTCTCTCTCGCTCTCTCGCTCTTTCTTTCTCTCCTTCTCCCCTCCGCACTCGCGCAATATTATGTTCCCTGTTGATGACATTTTCAAGGTGGGGGGTGAATCACCACTGAGGTACGTTGATAGGAAATCATTAGTCTATACTTGCAACAGACCGAGTGAAACTCCCTTCAATGCTTCTGATAACCTTTTCATTTATACAGTGCCTTATTGACGTGGTCCAATGTCTCAAAGTGCCTATGATGTGATTTTACCGTCAAGCCTACAGTGACTGTACATTTTGTTTTGTGTCAGCGAACACAGCAGCCAATTTACACACTGCAATGCCCCACGAACAGCCACGAAGTGATAGACCAATCTTTATCGGTGTGGTGGGGGTGGGGAGAGATTGACGGCTATAACACTGAGAGAGAGAAACTCCCTTCTCTTTTCGAATAGTGCCGCGGGATCTTTAACGTCCGCCTGAACAGGTACAGACGGGACCTTGGTTAATGTTCTATTCAAAACATGAATAATTGTAGCTTGCAGCAATGCCTTTAACATCCTTTGATGCTTGTTCTTGCCGAGCACAAATTGACAGCTCACGTGTTTGCCCACAAAACGCACAGTCACTACACTTTACAGTAAAAGAAAACTCCTGCAAAACTCTTTGAGACCTCCTCCTGTCGTGAGTGGTTCTACACCTAAGTTTATTCTTGTAACATCTTTTATTGTAAAAGGAGATCGGTGAAAATCTGGAGGTACACCAAAGGTACCTTTTGTTTTAAGAAAGAGTCTATTTTTACTCAAAAAAAATACATGACTTAAAGGGATGGCGGAGCCTTCAACATGAACCCTGCGAAACAAAAAAAAATACTAAGCTACAGGATCATTGCTGAAATTTTCCTTATGATATTTTTAAAACGTTTCGGAAATTGGGAGCCACATTTGTGCCTTTTGAAAGCGTTTCAAGATGTTAGTTACTGCAGGAAATTGTGCAACCTGGCAGGCTTATTCCCCCAGCCAACCCCCTTCCCACACCCCAGAAAAATAGCCCAGAAGAATTCGCTTCTTGAAAGATGATCCTGCCACCCCCCCCTTTTCCTCCTCTTTCAACCATGAAGCGCTTTGAGACGTCTCATCAAAGCGGTGAGGCACTATATCAAATGCAAGGATTATTGTTGTTATTATTATGATCATTCTAATAGGTTCCACCCCACACATATAGACACACGTTCGAGGAGAAATGTCTGACCCTCTTTCCACCCACCCCAAGTGAGTCTATTCCCAAGGATAAATTCATTCAAAGACTGCGGCCGCAATATTCCTGGGCAATGTGTATTGATCTCAAGTGCGTAGTCTGGGCAGTTCTATGGCTTGGTTGTGGCAGAGGGGAAGGGAAGACGTGGGGTGTGGCTGGGTGGGCGCGGCGGCGGGATGGGGGGGGGGGGTGAGAGAAGAGTGGGTACAGCGATCAATTCAACTTTGAATTCCCTGCAAATCAAATAGAGAAACACCAACTTTGATTTGATGACCATCGATAGAAGCTTATCGTGATAAAACTCCTTGCGTTTGATGTAATGCCTTATCGTGGTTTCACGATGTTCCAAAGCGTGTTACAGAATGTACTGCAAACTGAATTGAACGTGTAGTTTGTGGGCGAAATGAGGCAATTGGTTGCGGGCAGCAGCGTTCCAAAATCAGTCGCGGATTGAGTGACCAATGTTCTTTTCTTTTGTTGCAATTATTACCCCGGAAAGCGATCCGCTGAATGACTAGCAACCGGGTTCATATTTACTGCGAGCTAAACAGAGGCAAGTGTAGTAAGGAAATTTGCCTAAGGTTTCACCTTGCATGGAAATCAAATCCAGATCCTCACATGTGCGAGGCGAGTGCGCTAACCACTACGCTACAGGACCCCACTTGTGGTGGGTGAGTGAATATTTTATATATATATATATATATAATTTTTTATATATAAACTATTATAGTTCCATTTAAGGGGAAATTGACAAAGACCCAGGTTTGTGGTGTCTTATGTGAGCATACCTTGACACACAAAAAAAGCTAGGTCGTAAACTGGTTATAAGCGTGAGTTTGTGTGTGCCTGACTGTGTGTGTGTGTGTGTGTGTGTGTGTGTGTGAGTTTTTGCGTGTGTGAGTTTATGTGTGCGTGTGGGGGGAGGGAAGCGACTATGTGCTAGAGTTTCAGACTCGCTTCAACTCATTGTCCATCATTAATATTTACAGCTGCATGTTACAATTATATTAAGAGCAGCTGCTGTCTAGTTCCTTGGTAAATGAAAACCATACGACAGCCCCCCCACCACCCCTCACCCCACCCCCCCCCACCCCCCACCTCCCCGCCGAATATTAACCAGACTTTGCCGTTTAAAATAATCTTATCATTAAAGGGACTCATGCCCTTGCTTCTGTTAGGCACAGTTGTCAGGCTGGCTGTATTACACGCAGAGAATGTCGCTCCTTGTAACTTTTGTGACTTGCTGCTGTGTTCAATTGCCCCCTTTTCAGCTAACAACCAGGTTCCCATTTATTGCCAGCTAAGCAAAGACGGGCACGGTAAGGAAACTTGCCTAGTTTTCACCCTCAGCCCTAGGGAATCGAACCTGGGTCCTCTCGCTTGCAAGGTGAATGCTCCAATAGCCACACTGCGCTACAGGACTCCCCGCTAAGCTACAGATGAATAACAATACCCGTTCTCTTCAGCCCATCTGATCTCATGCCTCCAGCACTAAACCACCGTACCTGTGTTTTTTTATATATGTATACGAGTCCCAGCATTTTGGCCTCAACCACCCTTCCTGCCAGCCCTGTCGCAGTCGGTAATGACCCTCTGTGGGTAAAGGGAATTGGCTCTTTACAGCTCAAAGCCTGTGCCCTCTTGCTCTGCTGTCCGTTTGCGCCTGAAAGCACTGCTCCTCGCTTACTTATTCGATCCCTTCCCGTCTCAGGCGACTGTGTGTTCTGAAGGCCAACGTGGCAACCGATTTGCGCTTTGCAAATGCCCAACGAAGACTTGCTGGGGGGTGGAATTACTATTTTTATCTGGTTGGGAGGGACGGAGGTGGGTGGGTGGGTGATGGGGGCAATTGTCAGTCAGGACAGCACGCAGGGAAGGGAGAGCGAAACTCCATTTTTCTCTATTTGAGCCAGCGCCTGCTTCGATTAGGGGGGAATCTTTATCGATCGCCGGAGCAGGCGACAGACAGTGGGCGTGGGGTGATGGGGGGGTGGGGGGGGGGGGGGTGGGAGCTGGTCTGTAACATCTCTCCGGGTTTTGTGCTAGTCTCGTGAGAGCCTGAGGCTGTGCCACGCATCTTGTGCTGGATGCTGTCAAACACCATTTAGGGTCAAAGATAAATAAACGTGCTCGAAGCTGGCCGCAGGGTCGGGCCGCTGATTGAGAGCTTACAGACTGACTCCGAGGCACATCAAGTTCGCTTTTGTGGCCGTGCACCTGATCATTGGCCAGGAAATGGATCCTGATGAAGTAGGAAGTTTAATTAGGGAACTTCCTGCCCGATTGTGCGTGTGACCTCTCTGCAGTGACCTTAGCAGCACCTCTCTGCCTCTCGCTGGAATTTCCACCCGGACTCAGCCTTACAAGCCTTGTTCCATCCCACAGCGGGAAAGTGTGAAGGCTTCCACTTACACAGCTTACACGCTCTCCGCCCGCAAAAACACCCAGTCACTACACTTTCAATCAGCCGTGACATTCGGCGCAGCGATTGACACGCGATCCTTTCACATTCCACGTCGGGAGGATGCACTAAAAAGCACAGTGACGAATAATAATCCTTGCATCGTCAAGGCAGCCAGCGCCTGATCACTTCATTGAGACCTCTCACCGTCTCAGAATATACCGTAAAGTGGATTGACTGTACATTTGTATTGTGGGCAAATGCGCCCGCCCATCAGCACACAAAAACTTTACGGTAAACGCGCTTTGAGACGTCCTCCTGGCGTGACGTGAAAGGCGTTGTTGGATCGAAACAGGGAATATCAAAGGCAAGAGTTATTACGTGCAACACTGGAATCCAGGCTTCGTTTCAAAGCCCTTTTTGTCTTGAAAATAGAAACCGCGTTTCAGAATCGCGAAGGGCAGTTTCCGGACAAACACCAGGAAGTTTTGCTTTTGCCCAGAGGGTAATTATCAACTGGAACAAGGTTGCCAGGAAGGGTGGTTGAGGCCAGGATACTGGGACTCTCATTTAAGATGTAAACTGGATGCTATGCCGGGAGGATGATTGGTGGGGGGGGTGGGGGGGAGGTGGGGGGGGCGGGCGTTCTGTGGTGGGATGAGATCAGATAGAGCCGTAGGGCCTTCTTCAACCGAACGAAAAGATCGTGTGATCTTGTGAATGTGAACCCGCAGCTGGGGCTCTGTGCTGAGTTAAGCTGATCTCAGGCACAGTAACAGATGCAGAGGGTAACGTTTAGCCTCACTGCCTCTGAAATCGATAGGCTTTCTCAGATACTCAGGCCAACTCGAGGTCGGATCCTGACTCCCACGATTCCCCTTTTGGACGAGTGACAAGCCGAGACAAGCCTGGCTCGAGAATGATGGCCCGCTTGGGTGAGAAGACACGGAGCAAACGCCTCTGGAATCTGATCAGTTGGCTGCTGGGCTCTCAGTTGGTACCACTCTTGCCTCCGAGGCAGAGGTTGTTGGTTTGGGACTTTGAACAATCGTTTAAGTCTAAGGTTAAACTCCAAGGCAGAGCTCTGGGGCGCTTTGTACGTACCGCTATCCCTCGGATAAGATGTTAATCCAAGGACTCCCGTCTGCCTTGTGCTATTGGAGGAGAGATGGGGGTTTCTCTCTCTCTCTTGGCCCTGGCCGACAATCCGGCCGAGATAAAATCAAGCGCTCACTTCACGGCTGTTCGTGGAGACATCTCTGTGCGTCTATCGGCTCTCGCGTTTCACCCCGCAAAACGCACAGTCACCGCACTTCATAGCGACACGCTACATCCTGGGAAGCGCTTTGAGACGTCCTCCCGACGTGAAAGGCGCCGCGGTTATTTATAACCCGTCGGAAGAGAGGGAGTGGGGGAGGGAGGGAGGGAGGGAGGGAGGGAGGGAGTGGGGAAGGAGGGAGGGAAGAGAAAGGGCGTTGAAATTAACCGAGAAAGGGAAAGAAATTTTGAGTTTAGAGTTAAAAAAAAATCAATTCCCTTCTGAGACCAGTTTTGAGGAAATGTGGTGCAGTGGTCTGTGCTATCTCTCCCTCTGATTTGTCACTGCTTTCCTGTGGAATGGTTCCCTGTCACTCGAGCGGGGCTGAGATTAATAACACGCTGTATGAGGGATTACAGGAACATTGCTATGATTACCAAAGCCACAGAACAGGATGTACTGTAGTGGTGCCAATGGGCTACATTGTGTTCTATCGCTCTTCTGTGAAATAAACAGTGCCAAGGATCGGGACACGGAGGGCACACACATATACACACACACTTGTGCGCGTGCACGCACACTCACACATGCATACACTCATACACACACAAGCACACACACACATAATCGCACTTTGGAAAAATTTAAAGTTGACAAATGTGGAGGAAATGTTATTTTCGGGTTGAGGTGGGAGAAAAACTAATTTTTTGCTCTTGTGGGATCTCAGTTGGAATTTGTCGCAAACTTATTTTGGGCTTTGATTATTTCTAAATATAGGGGTGAGCGGCGGTGGGAGGGGGAGATGTGGGGAGGGAGTTTCTTGGGCTGGGTGTTGGGGGGCAGGGGTATATCTCAAACGATGGCTTGACGATTATGGCTCAGGTTGGGGGTCCAAATTGGGGGTGTGAGCCCAAGGCGGGGTTAAGGGAAAGATGATCAAAAATGTGGTCAAGGCGGTATGTTTTGAGAAGGACCTTGACCAAGGGGTCGAGAGGTAAGGAGCATCTTATGGTTACTCCCCCTGTATCATATCTGCATTTTTTTTGCAGTTGTTACAGCTCCATTTAAATGCCCGTAACATCTGCACAGTCTTGTTGGATCTCTCACCATTCTCCTTTTTTTTAATCCGCAAGATGAATAAAATTTAAGCTCCTTTGGCGAGATTTGCTTTCTGTGGTGATGTGTTCTCCAAATGCTCAGTTTGTAAGTAGGGTTAAACTCCTAAGTGAATTCAAATTCACTGTTAGTACAGTATAATAATAATCCTTGCATTTGATATAGCACCTTGTCATGCTGTTGAAACATCTCAAAGTGCTTCCAAGTGTACATTTTGTTTCGAAGGGAGGGATTATTACATCTGGAAAGTGATCCGCCAATCGACTAGCAACCGGGTTCCTTACTTACTGCTGCGCAAACATGTGTGGAGTAAGGAAACGTGCCTTAGGTTTTGCCCCAACCCGGGAATCAAACCCTGTGGCTTGCAAGGTGAGCGCACTAACCAAAACGGAAACCAAAATTCTGTACTGTTATCCTCTCCGTTCATCTCCAAAGTCATCAGTAAAGTGTGAAGCAAGTCAGGACTGATCCTTTGCTTGGTAACAACACCTCAACAAATCATTTTCATGCAAACTGCTGGCGCCCCGGTCACATTGGGAGCAGATCAAACGGCTTGCAGCACAATGCAGATCACCGGCAAAGCGAGGAATTCTCGTCCTTATTTATTGACGGAGATTTATACAGAGCCTTGAGGCACCATTGAAGTGCTACAAGCATGAAAGCGCGGGGATTGAGAATGAGGACTAGAAGAATCGCAGGTTCAGATTCTTCCGAGGGCAATTTCAGGATGGACCCTGGGAAGTGTTTATTTAATGGGGTGGGTGGCACTGGCTGTAACCACGTTGCCAGGAAGGGTGCTTGAGGGTTTGAATGGTGGGACAGAGTGAGCTCACTGACGACAGGTGAGCAGGAGAAGGTGAGAGAGATACTCGGGATTTTAGAGGTGAGCTCGGGAAGCTTGAAAACAACAGCAAAATAATAATAATAATAATCATCTTTCCGTTTGATATAGCATCTTATCACGCCACTGAGACGTCTCGAAGCGCTGTATCAAATACATGGAGCACAATGAGTCCTGGTGAAGACTGGGGGTGATGTCCTTGCAGATATAGTCGGGCATTGGCACAACCAGATCCCGACTGAGATTCCTACCACGAGTTGCGATGATGACACAGACACGTTGTGTGCGGCACAAAATTTCCTTCATTCCCGGTTCAGGCTTTGATGTCAAAGATCTCTGCAGCGATGGAGAAAGGAGAAGGCAGTTTCATTTCAGCCTCGCGTTTCCTGACTGACGTCCACGGAATCCTGAAATCTTACAGCCCAGAGGGAGGCCAATTCCAAAGAGCTATCCCAAACCCTCCCAGTTAAATCAACCCCTCAACCTCGTTTGTGGGAAGTGTACCGTGCGCAAATCGGCCGCTTACAAAACACACAGCGACTAGACTTGACGGTGAAGTGCTCACTCCGAGGACATGAGTAAGTGTTTTTTTTTATGGACAGGATTGGGTGATAATTTCCGTGCGACGTTAATGCTTTGTGTGTATTTTCCGAAGCTCCTTTCGATGGGAGAGAATAGCTGGAGCAAATTGCAAAGATTGTTACTGTTGCATTGGACAACATGCGCCAAATTGCACCAGTAATGTATTACGACCTATTCACTTGGACCACCAATGGTTCAGCGCCTTGGGACGTCCTCCTGACGTGAAAGGCGCTTTATAAGTGTAATTTGTTGTTGTTGTTGTATAAACCTCATATGGGAACTGTGGAGAGTTCAATATACCGGTTAGTGCACTTCCTACTTTGACTGTTGTTTTTGCTGCACAGATTGGCCATTCATGACCAATTTTCAAATGCTAAACCTCCAGAGAAGCTTCCCCTTCCACGCAATGGGTTCTAACAGACTACAGACCCTCCACATTCCCCTTAGAGTGCTGGGTATAATGTGGCGTCCTTGTTTATATTGCATCCGACACACGTTCGGTTACGGGCGGGGGTGGTGTGAGGTGGGGTGAGTGAGGGAGGAAAGACAGTTACCTCCTCCCTTTCTCCCCCCCACCCCCACCTCCGGCTCAGTGTCAAACTCCGCCAGCGTTAAATGCTGTGAGACGCTGCCCGGTGCGAAATGTGCTGTGTAAATAATAATTGGATTGCTCAATCCATGGCCGTTTGCGGGTCACTGCTGTGCGCAACTGTCTGCTGCGTTTCAACAACAACGCAACAAAATTACATTTGTATCGTGCCTTTCACGTCCAGTGGATGTCCCAAGGCATTGGACAGTCAGTGTTTCCGACCCGAGCTGGGGGGGGGGGGGGGGGGTCGTGATTGGGGAGGGTGGAGGGGAGGGAGGGGAAAGGGGTTGACCGATGGCATGATCGAAGAGGAGGGTCTTGAGGTGGGACATGAAGGAGGCTATTGAGGGGGCGAAGAGGGATTGTGGGATGGAATTCCAAAGGTTGGGGGCAGAATGGCTGAAGGCTCACCCGCCGATGGTGAGGCGGTTGGGTCGGGGGTCATGGAGCAGGTCGGAACTCGCTGAGCGGAGGGAGCAGACAAATTGGTAGGGGGGTTAGGAGGTCGCAGAGGTAGGGTGAGGCAAGGCCATGGGGGTGGTGGGGCGGGGTTTAAAAGTGATGACCAGGATCTTGAGTTGAATCCTCTGGATGATTGGAAGCCAATGGCATTGGGCGAGAATGGGGGAGATAGGGTCATGGAGCCTTGTGTGAGAGAGGACACAGGTTGTAGAGTTCTGGATGATCTGCAGCCTACAGAGGGAGGAGTTGGGCATGCCCACCAAATATGCAGTCTACCTATCCACTTGACAGTATGTTCCGGGAAGCGATTTGAGACGTCCCAGTGATGCGACAAGGTGCTAATAATTCAAATGCAGAGATTATTATTACTCTTATTATTCGCGCGTGTGAAAGCGGCTTCACGCTTTTTGTCTTCAAGCGTGTTTTTGTGAGCCAATACGATTAATTTGCACGCAGTGACAACAACAACAACAACTTGCATTTATGTAGTGGCTCCCCCACCCCCTCACCCACCCTCCGACCTACTAGGAGGTGAGGATTCATCTCGCTTGCTCTGCCGAGATTTGCATTGTGCTGTAGACTATCTGATCTGTTGCCAGCCAGCGAAGCCACTGGCCAGCAGTTTGCCAGCAGTTCGCGTGAAACTGATGTGCTGTTACCCAGCAAAGGTTCAGGCCTGACTTGCCTCACTTTCCCATCCAGCTTTGTTCCCCTTCGATGCTTTTGATAATTTTAACTGGACACACACACAAGGTGTAAGCATACTGCCCTCGGTTATGTTAATAATAATAATCCTTGCATTTGATATGGTGCCTTACCACGTCGTTGAGACATCGCAAAGCTCTCCACACAATGTACTGTAAAGTGGATCGATTGTGTATTTTGTGGGTGAAACTTGGCAGCCAATTGCACACAGCGGTGATCCACATACAGTCGTGGATTGAGTGATTTTTTTTTGAAGGGTTTATTAACCCTGGAAAGTGCTCCACCAATCGACCAACAACCAGATTCCTACTTACTGCTGGTTAGACAGAGGCGTGTAGAATAAGGAAACTTGTCGAAGATTTTGCCACGGCTGGGAATTGAACCTGGGCCCTCTCACTTGCCAGGCGAGTGCACTAACCATTACGCTACGGTACTTCATCTTCAGAATAAGATCACTGAAAGAATTGACAGACACACATTGTTAATTTTTTTTTAACTTTGATGTAAGGTAACACAGTACATTATATAGGATCAGGTACATTTGGTATTACAATAATAGTAATAATGATCCTTGCATTTTGATATAGAGCTTTTCATGTCTTCTAGAATGCCTCAAAGCACTTCACAGAATACACTGTAAAGTGAGTTGACTGTTTATATGTGGGCGAAATGCGGCAGCCAATTGCACACAGCAGTGTCCCACAAACAGTCGTTGATTGAAAATGACCAATTTTTTTTTGAGGGATTATTATTAGGAGTGTGGAATAATGTAGCTTGTTCAAGGTTTCGCCCTGCCTGGAATCGAACCCAGGTCTCTTGCTTGTAAGGCGAGCACTCTAACCACTGAGCTACAGATATCCTGTAAGTGTCATCCTCTCAATCTCTGGTTCGTGGAGATAGTGGGTTAAAGCCAACCACCCCATGCTGAGGGCTGTTGAGCTCACAGTCCAGCCTGATGCTCCAATGCAGTTCTGTAGTGTCGGAGGTGTCATCCTTCGCATGAGACGTTAAACCGAGCCCCTCCCATCGCACCGTCTGCCTGTTGAGGTTGGCATTAAAGATCCAGCAGAGCTAGTCAAAAAGAGAAGGCAGTTTCTCTCTCCCGTTGGCCTGCCTGACAATTCCCCTGGATTAAATCGATCAGTCACTTCACAGCTGTTTATGCGGACGTCACTATGCGCAAATTGGGTGCTGCGTTGGCTACAAAGTACAGTCACTGCACGTGACAGTAGAATCCTGTGATGCCCATTTTGATGACGTGATGAGTGAGGTGCTAATTCAAACGAGAGGGTTATTGCCAGGTTCCTCCTGGGTGGAGCGCTGCGGTGAGCGTGAATTTATCATGCGAGGTGCGACTCGTGAACTGTGACTTGCTGTGAAAACCCTGCTCTATTTTGCCATGTTTTGCGTCATTTTTCAAAATACCGCACACATATACGTGACAGAAAAAAACGATTTTTGAGAATGAATGGGGAACTAAAAATAAATTCTTTAAAATTCCTTCAATGCGCTGGGTTCAGGGCTACTTTGGTCGATGTAGTAAAGACTCCCTCCCTCCTCCACCTCAACTCAATCCAACTCAACCCAACTCATCGAGTGAGGCAGGAGGGCGGGTGGCGGGGGAGGGGAGGAGGTGAGGTGGGGATGGAGACTTTCTGATGCTGGACCGAGTGGTGCTTACTCTAAATTAGTCCCAAAAGCCCAGAAGGATTAAGAAAAAACAGCTTTGTGATGAATAACAGCCGACAAGTCTGCCTATGAGCTACTGTTGTGCATTACGTTTCTTGAAATACCAAACTCCTACCTTAGGCTCCTGCCCTCGATTGCTATGCTACCAGCCGGCAACATTTCAAGGACTATAGCAAGTGACTGCGATGACAAAGCCATGTATCTGTCATGCCTACTTAGCTACGAGCTAAAAGACGTGACCGGGAGGGATGTATGCTTTGTGAGCTGGTGCGTGGTGATAAAGGCTGCTGGTGCATTGAGCGACCTACACGATGGGAGGGGAGGCTCGAGAAGAGAGTGTGAATTTCTCTTGACCTTTTCTTTTTTCTTTCTTAATCTGTCAATAAATAGCGTTGGTGCACTGTGGCTAGCAGGTGTGTGGGGAGGGCTTGAGCGGAGGTGGGGGATCTTATTTTCCCAATCCACTTTACAATATATTCTGCGAAGCCCTTTTTTGTCCCATTGTCTCAATGACCTGATAGGGCGCTGTATCAAATACAGGGATTATGCAGGCGGTGGGTTGGGGTGGGGGGAGAGCGGGGGAGCAAGGTGGGAGGTGTGTGTATTTGTCTGTGTTTGCGTGTGTACATGTATGTTGTGTAGGGTGGTTCAGTGCCTGATTCATTTTGTTCCGTATCACGAGAAACTTGCACAATATATAACTCCATTTTCTATTCCACCCCCCAGCACCCTTCCACCCTAACCCACCCATCTACCTACTCACCCAGCCACCCACCCACCCACCCACCCACCCCCACTCTCTCCTTTGCTCTCCACACACCAAGCAGCAGATGTCTTCTAAGTCTTGTCAAAGCACAAATCAGCTAAAGAAAGAAATCATCATCAGATGCGATACGCAGGAACCAGCGTTCCTCTGTGACCTTGTGTGCACGACACAGAAATGAAAGCATATGTTTCCGAGCTCATTCATGCATCCACTTTCCACTCAAGTGTCTCATCTGCTGGGTCAACAATGACAAATGCGGTCAGCTCCCCAGCTCGGGGTTATAGTTTTTAATGTGCTTCAGTTAGAGGGGGAGAGAGAGAGAGAGAAAAAGAGTGGGAGAGAGGGGAAAAAAAATAGAACGTAAAGACAACTAATCAAGACGGAAAGCTCTGTTAGGAAATGCTACAAGATGTGTGTGGACACATTTAGATTTTCCCGAAGCAAACTTAATGGGATTTCAGCGGTGACCCTGGGCTGCGCTCAGAATATCAGGTGCCAGCCTGTCAGGTTGGCTTTCTTGCACGAAAAAGGTTCTAAAAAAGATACCGATAAAATAATAATAGGTATAAACAATAACTTGGTCACTGTTTGTGGGGCACTGCTCTGTTTGGCTGCTGCGTTTCGCACCCACAAAATATACATACAGTCAATGCACTTTTAAGGTATGCATGTGTTCTCTGAAGATGTATATTTTCAGATGTCTCAACGATGTGATGAGGTGCTGCACCAAATGGATTGTAAATCGATCCGTTCTGTGATAGGGAGCCAGTGGAACCTGGTGAGGACTGGTGTGTTGAGGGTACATTCGGGAGTGGATGAGTATATGGGCTGAGCGTTTGGAATCAGATACAGAAGACGCTTTGAAGAGGAAGCTGGACGAACACATCAGAAGAGAAGGGAATAGGAGGGTATGGGTAGAAGCTAGGGTGGAGTCTCGTTTGGAGTCTTAAGGACCGGCACAGGCTGTTAAAGTGTGCAAAGTGTGAAGCAAACTGCCAGAGAAAAGAGTGCATTTGAGAATGTAAACGCTGACCCGGGCAATCTTAAAATCCGGTGGTCTTGAAGGCAACAGCGGAAATTTTTAGCCGAGTTTGTGCGTTGAATTTGCCCCCCTTTTTACACCCACCATGGAGGAATTCTTCCGACTCTCAGCTGGTTTGGATCAAACCCGATCTAATTTGCAAGCTAACACCTCGGCAGCAAAACTGCAACCTTACCAAGCGGTTCAAGCGGTCTTCACACCTCGGCTTTCATGAGGTTGTTTTCAGCTTTGATCTACATCAAAACAGCTTTTGATTTCGCCGCGCTATAAATTAAGGCTCGGACAACTTTTTGAGTCGGTTTTCAGCGCAGACCTGGCCACCCCTGCCTATCGTTCTTGGGGTGAAAGCAATCAACATCTCCACAGAGCTGAGCTGGCTCTAGCGTGACTAAAACAAATTACATTTTGGTACTTGTTCCTTTCATGTCGGGAGGATGTCTCAGGCTGTATGATACAGTCGAGGATTTTCACCCGAGCTGGGGATTGGCATCAGGAGGGGTGTAGCAAGGTGACCGAAGACATGGGTGAAGAGGAATGTCTTGAGATGTGGTTGGCAACTGAATATCAGAATGGAGTCAACCATCTGACTGTCTGTTTCCCAAACCAGAGAACATTTTAAGGTGGTTAAAATTCCATCAGTTACCCCCAGTGCACACGCTGGGGTCCCCCACCCAAGCTTTAGCTCTCACCAACCTGTGCTTTATTTTCCCAGAAAGCAGAGTGCGTCCCACCAGGGAGAGAGAGCGAGAGAGAAAGAGAGAGAGTGCATTCCATTCGAGACACAGGGAAATTTCCCACTTGCCCGTGACACATGAATTCTTGGTCTGGTTTAGATACTCTTAAGCACGGGGCAGGGTTTTGTGCATGTGTTAGACATCCAACTGCCCCTATCCTCACTGATGCTTAGATCGGGTTCACCTCAGTTTGGCAGGCAACGATCAACCTCCCTTCCACCAGAGACCCGAGAAGCCATTTTGTGCACTATTCAAATGCATGTCAGTCCACAAACCAAATTATTGGCTGACATTATTGGAGGAACAAAGTGATTCCTTGATATCGATGGCAAACTGCACAATTTCAGGTGCTTAGACTCCAGCAGTTAGCCCCAACCACACTCTGGGCTTTTCCCAAGCCCTGTACTTTACCAACATGTCCCTAATACTTCAATTCACTTTACAGTATATTCTGTGAAGTGCTTTGAGATGCATCGAAGATGTAACAAGGTGCTATATCAAATCCAAGGGTTATTATTTTTTATCTTGGTGAGGGACAAACGTTATAGAAAGGCGTAAATTTGCTTGCAAATAAGTAGCTTCTTAAAACTAGCCATTGCACAGTCACTACACTTCACAGTACAATCCCGTGGTGCGCTTCGGAGACGTGCTAAGGCTCTGTATCGAATGCCAGGATTATTTGGACTCATTATTATTATATTTAGATCCAACAAATGTGAGTCCAAGTTGTTATAATCCTACATAATTGCCCGAAACGTGTGTTGTTTTGGGGTTTTGGCATTACTTTAGGAAGGCTGACGTAATCTATTAGATCAGAGTGTGCAGTGATATATAGCGCTCCAGATGATTTATAGATTAACCTGCTCAGTACATTTGAATACATGCCAGTTTGGGAGCCTGTCAATCATTCCACCCGCACTGTTTGAAAAAAAACCCGAGTGATATTAGTATTCTGACAACCCAGCCAAGTGTGTCTTAATGTAAATGCTAATTTTGTTTTCAAACAAAACTGTTTTTCTTTTCATTATTATTAATAATAAGCCTTGTGTTTGGCACACTCACCGTTCACGTCACGATGTCCCAAAGTGCTTCACCCATTTTAAAGTGGGGCGATTGTGTATTTTGTGGGCGAAACAACGTCAGTCAGTTGCATACAGCAACGTCCCACAAACAGCCATGGAGTGAGGACCGATTTTATTTGGAGACTGATCGTTGGCCAGGACACCGGAGAGAGAAACTCCTTTCTTTTCTTGAATACTGCGGTGGGGGTGTTTTGATGTCCACCTGAAAAGGCAGTCAGGGCCTTGGGTTAGTGGCTCAGAAGGACACACACAGAAACCCATCACCGTCCTCAAGAGCATCTGAACCAGACTGAGAGTTCAACATACACACGCCACTCACACATGGAAATTTCCCAGTGTTTGGAATGGAATACACACCCACTCTCTTCCTCTCTGTTTACCTAATTCCGGAGAGTATTAAGCGCAGGTTGGCAAGAGTCAAGACTTGTGTCGTTTGTGAGTTGTGGGGGTGGGGGAATGACACACCCCAGAATGTGCGATGGTGTAATTGCTGGAGTTTAATCGGCTAAAACTATACAGCACGTCATTGAGAAGACAGCTTTGACAAGAAAGTCTTAACATCAGCTACACAGTTCCTATAAGAACGGGAAGAACAGAAAATGACACACATTACTCTAATTTCGGTGCCTTGGGACGTTCATCTCGACGTGAAAGCCGCTCTATAAATGTAATTTTGTTTTTGTTTAATTGGGTTGAGAGGTGCAGAAATACCATCAACCATACCTTGTTTCTATCCCCCACTACTATCCCCCACTACCATCCCCTGCCTTGCCTTCCCTTCCCATCGAAACTTGGCAGTGTTCAACGCACTTTGCTTTTCACCGTCCTGTATATACCAGCACTAATTCAGACCATCAGCATGATTACCAGCCAATTCACATGTTAATGGGTTGGTGTAAGCAGCAGAGAATTTACCTTGACAATTCCTGAACGTTGGAAGAGATCAGACCAAGTACAGACTGGTCTTCCGGTGACTGAACGCTTAAAGGGCTGATCCCACACCTAGGACTCTGTAGTAATAATAATAATCCTTGCATTTAATATAGTGCCTTATCACATCTTCAAGATGTCTAGAAATACTTCACAGAATATACTGTAAAACTGAATTGACTGTGTATTTTTGTGGGGAGTAACCCAGCAGCCAGTTTCCGCATGGCAAAGTCCTGAAAACAGCCATGAATTGAACGATCAATTTCACTTGGGGGATCATTGGCCAGGACTCTGGTAGAGAGAGGAACTCCCTGATCTTTTCGAGCAGCCTCGAGGGATCTTTAACATTCCACCCAAACAGGCAAGGCTTCGGTCTAATGGCTCATTCAAATGATGGCACCTCCCGCAACACCCCCACCCACCACATTGGAATGGCAGCACCGCATTGGAATGACATGTTCGACTGTATGAGTTCCAAAACTTGATGCAGAATAATATCCAAACCAATTAATAATAATAATAATAATAACAACACCACTGACGTTTGTTGAGTGCATGGACAGTGTCAGTTGGTCGCTCAATGTTTTTTTTCGGGGGAACTCTGTTGGTGGTGCTGAAAATAGGATTCCAACGACACAGCCTGGGAGGTCTGCTAATCGCCCAAAAGAGCCAGTTCACTTCAAAAGAATCTGACTTTGTGAATGATTAACTCGAGTACATTAGTGTCAAGAGCGTAAGAGGCCTCAATCCAGACTTCCCCGTAATTGGGTCCTGCACACCGAGATAGGGATCTACAAGCGAGTTTATTGCTGTGCATGGAGATGTTGACGTGGGTCAACAGAATACAGTGGATAGAAGCTACCCGGAGATCGAAAGATCTAAAGACCTCCCTGTGTTGCTGTTTGAAAACAGAAGGGAGTTTTTCTCCACCTAAAAATAGAGTTTTTCCTCTACTCTAAAATCGGTCGCTGACTTCATGGCTGTTTTCAGTGGGGGGTGTTGCTGCACATAAATTGCTGTTAACAACTGCCCAGAAAATACACCTTGTGAAAGGTGAGCGCTTTGCTACATCTCGGTGGGGTGGGGGGGAGTGATAAAGCGCTGTTTCACATGCAAGGATTATTACATCGTTAATAATAATCCATTGCAGTTGGTACAGTGCCTTATCACGTCATTGAGACGTCTTACAGAATATAGTGTAAAGTGACTTGTGTATTTTTGTTTGTAGCCAATTGCACACGGCAGTGAACTACAAACAGTCATGGACTGAGTGACTAAATTATTTTTTTGTGAGGGATTATTACCCCTGGAAAGTGATTTGCCAATCAATTAAGAATCAGGTTCCCACCCACATACTGCTAAGTAAACAGAGGTGTGTAGAGTAAGGAAACTTGCCTAATATTTGGCTCTGCCTAAAAATCTAATTCAGGTCCTCTTATTTGTGGCGAGGCCAGTGGCCTAACCAATACATTATAGAATTCCACATATTGATGATTATTTGGGTTGGACTTTCCTCCTTGACAACCCCTAACATCTGATCCGCCTTTGCAAAATCAGGATGAACTGATAGCATTTCAGTCCTCGTAGAGCAATGATAATCATTTTACCTTATATCACATGAGTGAAAAGAAAAATGACATCCTTTCCCTCATTCTTTAACGAATGCAACAACATTTGTGTAATGCCTTTCACGTCGGGAGAACTTCCCAAGTTGCTGGCTTGATTCAAGCTGAGTTTACCATAGTCTTGAAGAACAAGTTGAATCACTTTTGTATTATTATTCTCCCTCCCTTCCCTTTAACTGCAACCTTGACTTCGAGCCTCCCTCCCCGCCCCTTTAACTTCAGCCTTGACGGAGATCTAATTGTGGAGCGACTTTGAAATAATAAATGGGGAAAGGAGTGAAATAATCAATGCCAGTTGTGTGCGGATTCACAAGTCCGTGAAGTAAAATGACCGGTGGACGTCTAACTTCTGCCTTCAAAAGCCTCCGGTGTCTTTGATCTTCGTTGCAAACAGACACCGATTCGGCTTTCCCGCAGCTTCCTGTTTGAAGCATTGATCTGACTTGCATTGCTCCAACCTGGCTCCGCGCATCAATCACATCAGGCACCGTCCCATCTACCTAGCTGGGCTGGGCAGACTTCTTTATTAATAGCCTTAATTGAAGGTTAATACCTTCTGCGAAGAGCAGCGGGTAGCGGACTTGTGCAGGTCAACTAATAATAATAATAATAATGACTTCTAGACGTCTCAAAGCGCTTCACAGAATATACCGTAAAGTGAATTGACTGTATATGTTTTGTGGGCGAAACGCGGCAACCATTTGCACACAGCAGTGTCCCACAAACAGTCGTGGATTGTAACAATTTTTTGTTTTTTTGGGGAGGGATTATTATTGGGTGTGTAGAGTAAGGAAACTTGCCCAAGGTTTCTCCCCACAAAGTTGGAACCCACAAATTTCCGAGCTGGGCTAATACCCTGAGGATTAAGCCCAGGTCTTAAAACAATAATAAAAAAAAGAGCCAGGGACCAGCGTCAGAGTTCAATTCGAATGGAAATTGGTGCAGAGTAAATTCAGAACAGATCTTGGGACAATATCCGGGGTTGATACAGGTAAAAGTGTTGAGGCCATTCTCAATGCAATTAGATGGTATAATGAGAGAATTAACGGGCTGCATGGATGAGAATCAAAGGTCCCGTAGCCTTTACACATCCTTGATTTCTGCGCTTATGAAATTAGTTGTAAGTGAGCAATAAGCGTGGACTCTGAATTGACTCTGGATTCAACGGACCTGATCGGAGCTACGAGAGACCATGATGAATGGGCTATTGCCTTATTGGAAGTCAAGATGAATTGCACTATAAACCCGATATATCTAATAATAATTCCAATAATAGTACTAAATAATAATAAATTGGCCACTCAATCCACGACTGTTGGTGGGACACTGCTGTGTGCAATTGGCTGCTGGGTTTCGCCCACAAAAGAAACACTTTCTGTGACGCGCTTTGAGAAGTCTCAAAGTCTGTGCTAAGGTGCTATAGAATTATTATTAGTATTGCAGGTGAAATGCGGCTGCCAATATGTGCACAGCGATGTCTCCACAAACATAAAGTGAGTGACCAATTTTATTTGGGTGTGGTGGGGGGATTATTAGCTAGGACATCAAATTACTTTAGTTTCTAAGGCTGTCACAGATTAGAACAAGAGGTGACTTTGTTGCTAAGGTGGAACTAAGGACTTGAGTCATTAGATTAAGGACCATTGCAGAAAGCAGTAAATTAACGTAAAGGAGGAATGAGAGGAAAGGACCCAAGGTCACGGACTTTTTATGGATTACAAATTGCTTCATTACATTCGGTATTTATCCAAATGTGTTCGCGATTATTTCGACGACGTGTGGGGCTAATTTGCGAGATTTCTTCATGGGCCGTGGAGTTCTCGTCGGAGAAAGAATTCCCCTACAGAATACACAGTCACTACGCTTCAAGGCAAGCCGTGAATGAAGCGTTCCGAGATGTCCTTCTGATGTAGAAGGTGTCAGTTTGGCTCGGTCGATTATTACTCTCACCTATGGTCAGAAGGTTAAAGGTTGAAGTCCCCATGTCGGAACTTGGAATCATGTAGTCTAGACTGACGCCCCAGTGCAATACTGGTGGGTGAGTTGTATTGTCGGAGGTGCTGTCCTTCGGCTAAGACATTAAACCAATGTCCCGTCTTCCTGTTCCAGTAGAAATTAAAGATCTTGTGGCACTCTCTAAAAGGAGAAGGGAGTTTCTCTCTCCCAGCACCCTGGCCAACAATCCCCCAAATAAAATCTGTCACTCATTACATGGCTGTTTTTAGGGACATTGCTGTGCGCAAACTGGATGTTTTTGCCTATAAAATACACACTACACTTTACAGGAACGCCTTTGAAATGCTTTGAACACTGAGACTCCCTACCAAAAAATATCCCCCTGTGCCTCATTCTGTAATTTGTTGCAAAGTTCCGAAATATGCAAAAGAAAAATCGATGCTTCAAAAATAAATCTAGTGCTTTCAATCTATATTAAAAGCTTATTTCAGGACATTAGAATGTTATCAGTGTGGTTTAGGCTAAAATCAAGATTAACTGCACACACACAGACTGTTCTGATAAAATGCTAAACCCAGAAAGTCAAGCCTTATATCAATTTCTCAACCAATTTTAGTGGATATAACTTTCAAAATTCCATTGCCAAAAATTAAATCACGAATTTACTGTATTTCATTTTGATTTAAAGCGGCGTAGACACAGCAAGTGGGCTCTAAACAATAATCAGAATAAGATAGGAAGAATAATCTTTATATTCGATGCTGTGTTTTTCAAGGGCATCTCAAAGCGGAATTTACTGTGAGGTGTAGTGTCTGTATTTTATTGCAAATGATAAGTGTAAATTAACACGATTTGGGAGGAGGGAGTGCTGCATTATCAGAGGAGCAGTTCTTAGGATGAGGGGTTAAACCTTGTCTGTGATCATTTAATCGAAAGATCCCATGAACTTCTGGTAAGGAGAAAAGGAGTTTCTTTCCCAGCGTTCCAGCCGGTAATCCCCGAATAAAGTTGGTCGTTTGCTTCATGGCTGTTTGTGGGGACATCGCTGTGTGCAAATTGGCTGCCACGTTTGCCTACAAAACTCTGTCCTTCAGATGAGACATCAAACTAAGGTCCTGTCTGCATATGCAGGTGAACATTAAAGACCCCATGTCACTATTCGAAAAGAGACAGGAGTTTCTCTCTCCCGGTGTCCTGGCCAGAAACCCCCCAGAATAAAATCAGTCACTCACTCCATGGTTGTTTGTGGCACAGTGCTGCGTGCAAATTAGCTGCCACATTTTGCCCGCAAATTACATAGTCAATCCACTTTACAGTAAGCATCCTGTGAAGCTCTTTGAGACGTCCTCCCATTGTGAAAAGGGAACCACGTCTAAAGCAAGGCTTTTTTTTTTAACTTACTGAATCAAACACAATTGTTCTTCACCTGATGTCCAGAACTGGGAAATGAGTGATTTCAAAAAGAAATCTGAGAAAAAACAAGGAAACAAAAAATAATCATAGGAACAGAAATAGGCCATTCAGCCCTTCGAGCCTGTTCCATCATTCCATTGGATTGTGGCTGATCTGTATCTCAAATCCAATTAAACCCGCCTTTGCCCTATATCCCTACATACCCTGACCTAACAAAAATCAATGCATTTCAGCCTTGAAAATTTTGAACGAATCTAGCCAGCGTACGCAGCCTTTTGGGGGAAGAGAGTCCCAGATTTCCACTACACTTTGTGTGCAAAACAAAATGCCTTTTCGGGTTCCCATTTTACTCCTGAATCTCAGCAGAGTGAAGAATGGCCCAGGTCTAAATTGATCCTCGACCGTGACTCTGTAAATGTTTTGGTTCAAGAGAAAGAAAAAAAACGTTGCAGCTGAATGGTGCATATTATGTGGCTAACAAAACAGCCAGTAGTCACTATCTAAATCAGAGGGAGAGGCACTGTCTGTTCAGCTGCTTAGCCTCTTGGCCTGAACTTTTTTTGAGAGTTTTACGCTTTATTTCCTCCTCGCATTTATCCGCCAGAGATCAGCTCATTCAGCGAATAGTAAAAATGTTTGGTCGTAAAGATAAAGACCTAATGTGCTCTTGACATGGGCGTGTTTTGTGTGTCTTTATTATTATTATTAATATTATTGGGGATTTCCCGTGAAAACAAATGGGACCAAACTTGATGCGTTGTAAAGGCTAAGCATTGTAAAAGCTTCCTGCGTTGTACAGATCCCTTCCTCACTCCCTTCGCCTCGCCCCTTCTCTTCCTGGTTTCAGGACTCAGCTGAAGACCTTTCTTTTGGACCGCGCTTTCGGTCACCTTTTTCCCCCTCCCCCTTGGCTCGCGCCCGGGATCCGTTATTGTGAAGTGCTCTGAGACGCCATCCGGGATGGACGGTGCGATATAAATCAAAGTTGTTGTTGCAAGCTTTTTTTCTTGTTGAAATGCACGGTACAGCTCAGAGTGACAATGATTTAGCACCAGCCCCTTTGGATTGAGTTCGCTACTTTTGACTGCCTGATCGACAGCTCACAGACCCACGGATACTTTTTGTACTCTTTTGGTTCCCAGTCATTTGGTTAACTACTTACGCTGGCAAAAACACACAGTCACTCCGCTTTACAGCATATGCCGCGAAGCGCTTTGAGACATCTTGGCAGTGAAAAGGCGCTGTATCAACTGCAGGATTATTTGTGTAATACGGACACCGAGAGCACTCTTATCTTTTTGAATGGCGCCACATCCACTTGAAGAGACACAGGCAATGTCTCATCCGAGGGACGGCACCTCCAACAACGCTGCTCTGGATTTATTGGGGTCAGCCGAGTGTCTGGACACATGCGGAAACCTGGGTTCAGCTTGGATCACCCTACTCATTAAGGCTTTTGCTTGCAGGGTTAACGGGCAGTGAATGCGCCTCTCTCCATTTTGAGGCGATGGGGCTCTATATCCAATGCAACAATTACGAGCCTATCATTAAAATAAGCGATAACTTTATTTGCGGTTTGCCAAAATAACTATTTCCTTGTATGAGTAGAACATTGTATTCAAATCTGCACTGTATTCAAAATAGTTACCTGGAAACAGGAATGGGAGTGAGGTCATTCAGTCCATCAGCCATTTCTGCCGTTTTTGTCCCATCTTTTAATCCTATTTATCTGGCGCAAAGGCAGGGAATGAAGGTCTTAAAATCCAATAATGATTTTATAATCCATAATACCCTTATTATAATATAAACAACAAGATATTTACATTTACACAGAACCTTTCACGTCGGAAGGAGGTCCTAAGGAACTAGATAGGTAAGGGTTTGCACTCAAGCTGGGGGTAGGAATCAAGAGGGGTGGAGGATAGAGGGGGTGGGAGGATGGTCCAATCAAAGAGGAAGGTCTTCAAACAAGCCTTGAAGGAGGCAAGGGAGGGAATGAGGAGGAGGGATTCCTGGGTGGAGTTTCCAAAATCCTTGCATTTGATCTAGTGCTTTATCATATTGTCGAGGTGTATCAAAGCACTTCACAGTATTTTACTGTGGTGTGTAAGCTTTGCATCCCAGGCCAACAATCCCCAAATAAATTTTGCCACTCATATCATGGGCTGTTTGCGAAATGCTGCCTTGTGCAATTGGGTTTTGCGTCTGCTTACAAAATACACAGTCGCTCGACACCACAAGATGTGTGAAGCGCTTTCAGACATCCTCCAAACAGGGAGCTGGCTCTGTGCCAAAGTTGTGGGTTATTACTTTAGGGAGCCCTCCAAAACTGAAGCCATTCTAGCTATGCCATTCTAATCTGGTTTTGAATGAAAATATAGTAAATTCAGGATCCAATATCAATAGTATTAATATTCTTGAAATCGAATTATGATTGATTGAACTCCCCTGTTTTACTGTTGTGTCAGTTTCTATGGAGTGTAGTTATGAAAGCCTCGCGGTTGAGGGTTTATTAATTTTTCATAATGTTCTTGTCTAACAAAATCTGATTAAATATTTTAATCCCAGTCTAAGGGAAATTGACTGATGCTGTACTAGAATATGAGAATAGAGCTTGACCCATTGATAGCACTCTCACCTCTTGACTCAGAAGGTCGTAGGCTCTAGTCCCATCTCGGGACCTGAACTTACACAGTCCAATGGCAGTGTTTGGTTTTCATTGTCGGAGACTATTCAACAGCAATGAAGCGCTTGCCTTCCAAATACACAGTAACAGTACTTTCCAAATTCTTTCAGATGTCCGACTGAACTGAAGGGCCCAGTGCCAAATTCAAGGGTTGTCACAAACAAAAGATGGAATTGGGTAAGCAAGGTGTGTCACTCCAGGGAGAGAGAGAGCGCGAGTGCGCATTCCATTCTAATAATCTTTCTCTGGGATTTCCATGTGTAGGTGGGGTGCCTGGCATTCTCAGTTTGGTCTTTTGGATACTTTTAAGCGACGGTGATGGGTTTCTGCAGCCCTGATACCCGGATGACCACAAAAAATACATTGTAAATAAGCCCAGGTTCTCTACGCACTGCCTGAAGTCAAACCGTTAATGCCTGGCATCGAATATTTGTCCTTTTGAAACCAGAAGTAACAGGTAACATGTGAAATTCGCTGACGAGTTTTGGCAACCTGTTTTCTCGTACGCTTGCGTGAACAGCAAGACAGACGTATCACAATGAAGATCCTTGTTCTCGAAGCTTCCAGCCTACCCAACCTGTCGAGGTTTTAAGTGCATAAACCAATAAGGCGTGTCACAGTTCCTGTTAGTTCAGCTAATTACTACTATTTGAAATGGCTTAAGCTGCATAACAACAGAGAGGGAAAAAAAACTCTCACCCACCCTCAAAAAATGCATCAAGCAGATGTTATCAGGACCTGGTTCATTGGCGTGACGTGAGTACCAAGCCTTGGCTGACATTTCATATCAGTTCCTCGGGCACCTTTCACGTGGATTTGAATGATCTTCTTCCTCCTAGCCACCACCTTTGCTTGACACTATTTGAAAAGAGACGGGAGTTTGCTGCGTTTGCCTATGAAGACCTGTAGCTCAGTGGTCGGAACATTTGCCTTACAAGCGTGAGACCTGTGTTTCGAATCCAGGCAGGTCAGGGCAAGTTTGCTTACTCCACACGACTAATAATAATCTGTGCAAAAAAAAACTATAATAAATCATTTAAATCCACGACTGTTTGTGGGACACTGCTGTGCGCAATTGGCTGCCACGTTTTGCCCATAAATATACAGCCAATTCACTTTACAGTACATTCTGCGAAGAGCTTTGAGACGTCCAGAGATGTGAAAGGCGCTATATCAAAATGAAAGCCCGGCCACCGATGGTTGGGCAGTTAGGGCGGTGGACGTGGAGCAGGCCTGAGTCTGCTGAATGGAGGGTGTGGGCTGGCTGATAGGGAGATAGTAGGTCAGAGAGATAGACGGGGGCAAGGCCATGAATGGCCTTACGGTCAGTTCCTCCAAATCGTTCTTCTATTGGGGGCAATCCTATTTTATTTTTAACAGTATAACCAGAATCCTTGCATTTGGTGTCCCGCCTTATCACATCGTTGAGAAGTCTCAAAATGCTGCACAGAATATACCGTAAAGTGAACTGTCTGTGTATTTTGGGGGCGAAATGCGGCAGCTGATTACGCTCAGCAGTGTCGCCCAAACTGACTGGGATTGAGTGACTGGTTTTTTTGTATGGGTATGGGGAGGTGTTCTCGTCTCGGAAAGATCCCATGGACTGACGAGCACAGAAAGAAAACGCTTGCAACGGATTCCAAGTTGGCAGTTGCACTTCCCAGAGCAAATCCGTACATATTTCTCCTGGGATACAATGACACGTAATAACAGGATTACCTGGGCACAGTTTCTGATAGAGATTGGGATAATAATCTTTAATGCCTCAATGGACGGTCCTGGTCCTTTTAACACGGTTGGTTTCATCGCTAGAGGTGGGCTTCCGTCCCACCGACTCCCCCCACCCATCCCCACTTCGGCTCCACCTCCCACCCCCCTCAAAAGCAAAATAAATAAAACCTGGACGGCAGACAAACGCATTTTTGTTCCCTTTAATTGAAAGTCTCAATCAATTTCTTTTCTGCTGGAAGTTGTTGCGATGTTGTGTTGCATTTCCGAAGCGATCAATTTGTCTAAGTGGTGGGTGGAGTGGGTGTGGGGGGGAGTTGGGTGGGGGGGTTGTTGAGGGAGCAACAAAGCAATCTTTTCGGCTGAGTCAATGCAGAGTCTTTCAGGCTGTGTTTTTTGGGATGCTCAGAATAATATCCATTTGAACGTGCCTAAGCACAGCCTTCAGACCTAATAGTAATTCTGTGAATAAATTAACAAGCAGAACCCCGGCAAAGGTTTGTAGGACTGTCATGACGTTGAAACAATCCCTATGTCCAGATGAATCAACTGTTGCATTTTGGCTTCTGCTCAGTCGGACGGCGGTTTGCAGGTTCGAAACACCCATTTTCAGGAGATTAATATTGATAACAATAATCCTTGCATTATATATATATCACCATATCACGTCATTTAATATCGCAAAGCGCTACACAGAACATACTGTAAAGTGAATCAACTGTATAGTTTGTGGGCGAAACACAGCAGCCAATTGTGCACAGCAGTGTCCCACAAACAGTCGTGGACTGAGTGACCCAATGACTATTTATTTGAAAGGGATTATTACCCCCGGAAAGCGATCCGCCGCCAAACAATCGTGTTCTTACTTATTGCTAAGTAAACAGAGGCATGTGAGTGGAGTAAGAAAACTTGCCTAAGGTTTCGTTCTGACTCGCCCATGAATCGAACCCTGGTCCTCTTTCTTGCGAGACCTCTAACAACCACTGTGCTGCGGGATTCTTAATATCCAAGGGCAAGCCAGCGCCTTATCAATCAATGCCCGGATTCCACAATGTCCCATGTCCGTGGAACGCTAGATCTTGTGTTGAGGCGGCACAGAATAGGACGGTTGCGTTCGAATACTTTTGATATTTATTAATGCTGGTTGGTGGCACGCATGCAAAGGCAAAGGCTTTTTTTTTGAGTGGCAAGCCATTAATTCGGATTGTTCTCCTTTTCGGCCTTCGACCATCATTCATTTTCTTCTGTAACAATTTCAATAGTGCGTGAGAATTGGCTTTGGTTGGATGAGGCGAGGTGGGAGTCGGGGGTGGCTGGGGTGGGGCATATAGCGCTATTTCACTCGCAGAAATGTTTGCTGTATTAAAACACACACACACATACAATGCTACGCAACGCCAATAGAGCTTGATGACTTGCCCATCACTGTAAGTGATTTATAAGAGACTGTAGCCATAGTTATATGATACATGGGAGGGGAAAATTCTGGCTTGGTCTCGATTTTCTCTATTTGTGATGGTTTATGAGCTCTGAAACGCTGCATAAAACATAGGTACAGGACTAGGCCATTCAGCTGCTTGAGCCTGTTCCGCCATTCTATCTGTACCTCAACTCCATTTACCTTTGCTCCATATCCCTTGATACCCTGACCTACAAAAATATACCCACCTCAATCTTGAAAACCTGAATGGACCCTGCATCGCTAGCCTCTTGAGGGAGAGAGTTCCAGATTCCCACTACCCTTTGTGTGAACAACTGTCTCCTAGATTTCACTCCTAAATGGCCTCACTCCAATTTTAAAATCACTCCCCATCGTTCTGGTGTTCCCCCACCAGATTAAATAGTTTCTCTGGAGCTACTCGATCAAATCCCTTTATCGTTTAAACGCCCCTCAACCCAAATGCAAGATGTTGTTATTGTTTCCTGCGTGGTCTCAAAACTGAATGAATTTTCTCCTAAATGGAGTTTTCACCATTTTTCTGCCCACAAACTACACTGTCAATTCACTTTACAGTATGTTTTGTGAAGTGCTTTGAGACGACTCGAAGATGCTCTATCTAATATGCAAGGATTGTTTGTTTTACAAAGTGGGGAGGGGGTGGGGGGGGAAATGTGTCAGTGGAAGAGGCTTCATTCACATTGGATTGCCTTGACATGTCTCAGATCTGAACCACAGGGAAGGAAAGCAGAGTCATTGCGTGAGGTGCCAAGGAAATGGAGCATACTCCTTCACTCCCTTCGTTTCCAACCACTTGACCGCGAGAGAGAGAGAGATCAGATTCATTGGCCTTCACTCTGCAGCCTTAGAGACCAGACTCATTGCCCATTTGCTCAGCTGCTCGAAGATATCAAACACTGTAAGATATCGAAAATAGCAAGATATCAAAAACACTATGAGATATCTTGGGATCCTCAGAAGACGTCCCAACCTTGAGAGAAGGAGATTTGATTTGAAAGCTGGTCTCTTTCCGTGCACTTTGCCCTCTTGCAAAAATGCTGAGCCCTGTAACCATGGAGACCTGACTCCTGAAATGTTTTCAAAAGATCCAAATCTCTGCTGTGCTCACTGTCGGAAACAAATTCTCCATGCGTCATTTTTCGACCCACAAAACACACAGTCACTGCACAATGCAGTATATTCTTTGAAGCGCTTTGAGACGTCTCAAAGACGCGATAAGGCGCTATATCAATATGTAAGTATTCTTATTAAGTCATTGAGACATGGCAAGGCACTATATCAAATGCAAGGATTCTTATTAAGTCTCAAAAAACTTCACATAATGTGGTGTAAAGTGGAGTGACTGTCTATTTTGTGGGCGAAACGCGGCAGCTAATTATGATTCACAAAGAGTCATAGAATGAGTGACTACATTTTTTTGGAGGGATTATTACCCCCAGAAAGTGACCCGCCAATCGACCAACAACAGTTCCTCCTTTCTGCTGGTTCAACAGAGGCATGGGGTGTAACAAAACCTGTCTAAGGCTTCAACCTGCCTAGGAATGTATCTAAAACCCAAATTGAAGGAATACCTGTACGGATTAAATCAGAGCAATTACTAGTCTTTTGCAAGCGAATATCTTCACTGTGCTGCTCTTGTTTCTGTCAAACGAGATTGTTTTTTGGAGTTTCTTTGCTATGCCAACAATTGGAAAAGAGAGAAAATATTTGTATCGCTGGCATGGATTTGCGATTAAACCCTGACCTATATCGGGCAATCAGTAGCTCTGACCGGCTTCAGTCAGGACTGGCTCAACGGCTGCAACTCAGGAGAGATCGTTCACACATCCTACACCTCGGGCCACATCGCTCCTCACTGATCCACATTAATTGTGAAGCTAATCATATGGCCGCAGATTAAGGAAATCAAGTCAACATATGCATCAATCAAAAGTTAACCCAAACTGCACCCAACCTGTTTATTGTTTGAAAACACAGAACGTCCTAGTCCTTATTTGCAGTTCAAACAGAGAACTCCAGCACTGCCCAGCCTAACTCATCAGCAGGACTTGGAAGGGCAGATGAGTCACTGGAAGCAGGAAATCCTCCTCCTCATCTCCTATTAACCCTGCTAGCCAAAGAGCTGATGTGTAGGGTGGTCCTAGCTGCACACACAGTGGGAAAGTTTACCAGACAGTGATATCAATGGCGAACTATGCGGGTTTCGCTGGTCAGACTCTTGCATTTACCCCAACGCACACTCTAGGATTTCCCCCAAGCCTTGGCTCTTGGCAACCTGCGTCTTTTACTTTCCAGAATTCGTTAAGCAGGATGTGTCCCTCCAGAGAGAGAGAGTGTACGCATGTTCCATTCCAACAATCTACCTCTGGAATTCCTATGTGTAGGTGGGAGGCATGGAATTCTCAGTTCATCTGGGATACTCTTAAGCAACCTTGATGGGTTTCCACGTGTGTCAGATGCCCAGCTGACCCAAAACGAAACAGGAGAGGACAGGAGCTATGAAGGCACCGAGCAACACAGCAAATTCCCAGAGCATTTAGCCAAAGGGCAGACCCACGCTGTGCAGATCAGTGCAGCTCTTGCCTTGATATTGCTGATAAGAGGTGGTATGCACCTTGTAGATTTGGGAGATAGCATCGCAGGGATTAGTCGAGGAACCTTTAGACTGACCCTGAAACATATTAGCGTAACATGCAGGGAGGCCATTCTTAAGAGTTAATATAACACTCTCCTCACGCTCCACCTATTGTCACTGCCACTGGTCTTTTAGACACGATCAATGTGTTTTTTTTAACACACACACACACACACACACAAGAGATGCTGACCTCAAACACCCTTCGGGAAATCTTTCCCCAGCGGATGTCGAAGTGACATTTTTCAGACTCCTTACGCCCATCGATAACCGTGATCCTCGCGTCCGGTGTCACGTCGTCGAGACAGGATTTTGCCGTGGAAATGATAAGCCCCCAAAATGAAAATAAACGAAATAATAATAATAATTTGGTCACTCGACCCGCCGCTGCGTGTGGGACTCTCCTGTGCTCAATTGGCAGCCGCGTTTCGCCCCCGCACGTTACACAGCGTCTATTATACCGTTTCTATGAAAGGCTCTACGCAAACGTAAACAAAAAATGCAAAATACTGCGGACGCTGGAAATCTGAAGCAAAAACAGAAATCGCTGGGGACACTCAGCAAGTCAGGCAGCGCTCTACAGAGACAGGAAAATTAGTCAACGTTTCGGGTCCACAACCCTTTGTCAGAACTGTGCCATTGGCACTTCTATCAACAGCGCTTCTCACTATACCAATGTAATTTGTTGTTGTCATCATGGTGGGCTGCCATTCCACTGTCTCTATGCACACGTCTCTATTAACCCGAAAGGTCAGGCTTGCGTGCTGACATTTATTTTTGCCAAGCTGTAAAACGCCATTAGTTTGGCCGTTAAACAAGGATGTAAATGTTCTCTTTCATCCTGTGAAAGGGGGAGCCTCACGCAGAGGGCAGAGGTGTGCGGAGATTTTTAAATGGGATTGAGGAAGCAAAGCCAGATCAATGCCTTCAGATATGTCAAGGCGGCGTCCAAAGACGACACAGATCCTGAGCAAATTGTGGAGAGACGAGAAAGCATTTTGTTACCTGGAGGGAAACTAAAGACAACAACAACAACTTGTGTTTATATAGCACACCTCGCACAGAGCGCTTAACAGTGACGCAGCACGACACAGAGTCGGGGTGGGGGGGAAGCGGAGAGGTTAGCGTAGTTACGGTCCAATAGGAAGGTCTTCAGGCGCAATCTGAAGATGGGGAAGGAGTGGGCAAGGCAAAGGAATAGAGGAAGAGTGTTCCAGCGTTTTGGGGGCGTACAGGCTAGAGGCACGGCCATTGATAGTGGAACGGAGGGCATGAGGGACAAGCAAAAAAACACGAAAGACTTGAACAGGGAATTACTCGCTCATCAATATACTTCACTGAAGCTAAAACAGCTTGGAAGGAAGGTGAGAAGGAGGCACAGTGATGCTGGAAGCTCGGGCTGTGTGTTTGGCATCTTACCAGTTGGCAAAACACTACCCATTCCCAACTATTTAACTCCCATCACTTACCCCTCTCTCACTCTCTCTATGAGCCATGCAATCTGGTTTCATTGTTTCTGCACTGATACCACTAGGTGGGGCTTCTAACCAAGGTGAAAAGAATGACCTCCTTCTCCCATTGGGTTTCAACACACAGCAATGGCCAGAGCACCCATCCCCTCCCCCGACGTCTCACCGTATTTAGTGGAGAGCGGAGGGCTAGTCAAAGAATGCAATACAGAATACAAACCCATTTGTTAGTCGATTGGCGGATCGCTTTTTTGGGGAAAATACTTCCTTCAAATACATTATAATAATTTGGGTCACTCAATCCGCGTCTGTTTGTGGGGACGCTGCTGTGCACAATTAGCTGCCTCGTTTCTCCTATACAATATATAGTCAATCCACTTTACAGTATATTCGATGAAATGCTTCAAGGCGTGAGAAGGCGCTATACCAAATGCAAGGATTATTTCACTTAATGTTGTCAATAAAACAAACAGATATTGCAATTGGGCTTGAAAGTGAATCAGAATAATCCTTGCCAGTGATATTTCGCATCTCAAAGCGCAGGAACGTAAATTCAACAGAATTTACGTTGATGTGGAACGAGTGTGTAGTTTCGCAAATAGCCAACGTGGTAACTGATTCAGGAACAGAATCCCCTTACCTGCTCTTCTACCTCCACCCCCCCGCCCCCCCACAACTTTCAATCAGCTTTATTGAAAGCATTTTGTTATATCTAAAAGAGGTCCTGTTAACACGGTCTGAAACAGCCTGATATAATACAATATTGTAAGTGGCAATTAGTTGCCCAACTCTGCGTTCCAAATATGTTCTCCACACGTCAACGCAGCTCTCAGTTCACTATCCAGTTCTACTGTGTTTGATGAGCCTCCTATCCCCCCTACCCTCCCAGTCCTCCACCCCTCCTGATCCCAACCCCCAGCTTGGGTCCAAATCCCTGATTGTCCAGTTTCTTGGGTCATCCTCCCGATGTGAAAGGCGCCGTATACGTGTAATTTGTTGCTGTTGTTATTGTTGGACGCACCAATATTACTCAGACTGACTGCACCCCCTCTCTGTCTCCCCTTGCTATTATCATTCGGGCACAATTTCCCATTCAGATGAGCAATGCTGTAATCCAGCCTGGATACCATGAGGTTTTGCAGGGGCGATGGGTGGGCAGGCCTTATCGGGAGTTCATCTTAATGAGGCTTAAGCCTAACCACAAAAGAGTCTTAAGCGAAGGCTGGCAATAAATTTGTAGCTGAGCTGTGACCTTATTAAACAGGACCCGGCATCAATAGGACAGGGCTTGCTTGTTCGTGTATTTTTTTTAGTCCTGTAGAATCACGTAAATTAGTGGTTAGGTCACTCGCCTCGCAAGCGAGATGACCCGCGTTTGATTCCCAGATAGGGCAAAACCTTAGGCAATTTTCCTTACTCCACACGCCTCTGTTTACCTTGCAGTAAACAGGAACCCTGTTGCTAGTTGATTGATTTTCTGGGGGTAATAATCCCTACAACAATAAAATATGCGGTCACTCAATCCGTGGCTGTTTGTGGGATGCTGCTGTGCGTAATTGACTGCCTCGTCTTGCGAACATAGAGTAAATTCACCTTACAGTATGTTCTGTGAAGCCCTTTAGGATGTCTTCAAGACGTGATAAGGCACTTTATCAAACGCAATCATTATTACGTAGTATTTTTTTCCAAGCAGGATTATTCCCTCGCATGATGACACGGCGCCTTTCACGTCAGGAGCCCGTCCCGAATCGCTTCTCAGGATTGTAATGCAAGTATTATTTTTGATTTCATTTTTTTTTAGTACGTACTGCGTTTTGCGTTGCCGCCCATTTGCACACCGCAGCCTCCCACAAGCAGCCGTGGAGCGAACCTGTGATTTTAACCAGCGATTTATCGATCAGGACACCCGGAGAGGGAAAATTATTTTTCTAAGTTGTGCGTTATGGGATTTTTAACGTACACCTGAACAGGGCTCAGACAGTGGGTGGAGAGGTTGAGGTTGGTAGAGAACTGGGTTTAACGTCTCATCTGAAGGATGACATCTCCGAGCATGCTGTGTTCTGCCCACCCCACCTTTCCCTCCCTCCCCTCCCTCCCCCCAGCACTGCGCTGGAGCATCAGCTTAGACTGTGCGAGCTCAGATATCATCAGCAGTGAGTGGGGAGCCTGGGGTGAGAGGGAGGCTTTTAGTGAAACCCGAGCCCTGTGATTTGGCCAAACCTTGTACTTACACTACTCAAGCAAGCTGTTGCAAAGCAAACATGTACGTTTTAAATGCTATTTGGAAACACAGATATAAGTGAGGCAGGTTTACTGGTGGAGTCCCTAGGGTTGCAAAAATAACATACGACAGAAATTAGAACGGAGTAGCAAGACAGGAAATAGGGGTTTGCAGCAATTTGCTACAAGGCAGTCAGCAGACTTTAAGCCTCTCTCTGCCCCCAACTCTCTGGAGCTCGATCCAGAGTCTCTGTGACTCATACACTCGCTCGCTGCCTCCTTCCCTGCCTCTCTCCCTCCTTCCATACCTCCCTTCCTCCCTCCTTCCCTCCTTCCTCTTCCCCCTCCCCCTCCCTTCCTCGCCTCCTCCAAGGTCCATCTCAAGACCCTCCTCTTCGACTACATGCGTGCCTTCGGTCATCTTTCCCCACCCCTAACCACCCTCCCCACTCCAAGCTCGGGTGCCAATCCAGAACCGTTAAGCGCCTTGGAACGTCCTCCCAACCAGAAATGTAAATGTGTATTGTGTTGTAACTATAGAGTCTGAACTGGCCCACGATTGTGCAAAGAGAAGACCGATAGTTGCACTAAATTTTCACTCCCTTGAACACCGAAAAGCGAGTCTTATTATGAGGGTAACATCGAATAACATCGAAGATAGTGAGGTTCATCTCCCTGCGTTTTGACAACCCTGAAAATAATATTGAATCCTTGAATAAACATTTGTCGGTTTAGGGAATTGAACCTCTCGCATTGCGAGATGAGCTCATTAACCACTACCCTACAGGACTCCTACCAAATGGAGTTGTTTCGACAACTTTTCTGTCGCCCCTCTTCTCTTTCCCTTTCTCCCTTCCCCACCATCCCCTCACCCCAAACTCCACCACCAGTAAAATAAATCATCTTCCGATCTGTAAAATGTCTATCTCTTGGTCAATCTCCATCCAGAGCTGGGGCTGGCTCGCACAATGGTCTGATTAAGGTGAATGTTTTTTAAGGAACAAAGTCACATGGGAGGGGAGGGGAGGGGGTGGTCAGGCTCGAAGACAGGAGAGAGAAGAGGGGGAGACAGAAAGAATTTTGAAGTCTAAACAAAGAATAAAGGACTTGCTGCTGTTTCCCTTTTGTTTGGGACTGATTTTCTCTTAGATCTCTCGGCCTCTCCTGTCCTGATCGGATGACATTATTAGTAGTCATTATCCCAGATTGGAGTTGACCTCTGACTGAAAGAGACGAGAGCGCATACCTTAAAGTAACGTTTTATGGGTCATTACTCGGTCTCAGAGCTTTGCTTGCCTGTCTTCCACGGTGTGGTGACTGTGTGGAAACAGATACCTCAGACACTGCTGTAACAACTCTAGTGAAAGAGTGATTGTTAGTCGAATCTTTCAGCTTCCAGTACGTTGTTGGAAAAGAGAGGGGAGTTTCTCTCTCGCCCAGTGTCCTGGCCAACAATCCCCCCAATCCACCAGACAAAATCAGTCATTCACTCCATGGCTGTTTGCGTAGACATCGCTGTGTGAAACTGCCTTTCGCATCCACCTAATTGTTCAATCACTTCATCACTCAATCCACGACTGCTTGTGGGTCATAGCTGTGTGCAATTCTTTCCAGCGTTCAATCCACAAGATACACAGTCAATCCACATTACAATATATTGTGGAGTCCTATAGCTCAGTGGTTAGAGCGCTCGACTGTCAAGATGTGAGTTCGATTTCGGACAGAGCGGAGCCTTGGGCAAGTTTTCTTACTCCACACACCTGATAATAATCGCTTGAAAAAAACAATAGTAAATTGGTCATTTCATTCCACGATTGGCCTCTGCGTTTCACCCACAAATATACAGTCAATTCACTTTAGATTATATTATTCTTATTATTATACTGTGAAATTACTTTGAGACATCTAGAAGGCATGAAAAGTGCTGCATCAAATGCAAGGATTATTATTAGTACTATTAGTATTATATTCTACAGAGCGGTTTGAGATGCGACAAGGCGCTATATCAAAGGCAAGGATTATTATTATTAACATGCCAGACAGTGCTCCCAATAGTATATGTTTTTAGCTGGTGGCTAGACGTCAACTAGATTTCAATAGGCTGTCGAGTTGGCCAACTAAATGGACAGTCACTACACTTCACAGCAACTACGTCTTGAAGTGACACTATCTCAAATACAAGGATTCATGTCAAGGGTGGAGGAAAGGATCACATTTGCCATGAAATATTTAGCCAGAGGAATCATTTTTTTCGAGGGGGTGGGGGGATTTCATGGCAACGTTTAGAGTCTGAAGACGATGCATTCTATCGGCAGAGCTCGCACATGGCCAACCGATAACCTGGAAACATGGACAAGGGACGGAGAGAAAGCTCGGGGAATCAAAGCGAAAAAAAGCATTTAAAGGTTACAGATGTCAAACACGTTTTACGTCTCGCTCACATGGCTTTTACAATCTTATATCCTCCTTAAGGTTTCCCCTCGCACAGCCTCCAGCTCTCTATTTTACGTCCAAAATGCACTCATCCACTTTGAGGTCTGTAACGGGGGCGGGGGGGAATCACGGACAGCGAAGGGTAAGTCACTGCACGAACGAGCTTTCGGCATAAATCTTAAAAAGATCCCTTTCTCTGTGAAAAAGGTTTATGTTGCCCGATTTTGAAGCGTTAAACATTTGAATTTTTTATTTAGAAAGGGGCTTTTAAAGTTGTCAAGCGCCGTTGTGGTTAGAGCACTCGCCTCGCACGCGAGAGGACCCGGGGTTTGATTCCAGGCCAGAGTGAAACTCTCGGCAGCTTTCCTTAGTCCTTGTGCTTCTGTTTACCTAGGAACGTACTCCCGACGTGAAAGGCGCTCTATAAATGTAATTTTGTTGTTGTTGTTGTTGATGCTGGTTGTTAGTTGATTGGCAGACAACTTCCCAGAGTTAACAATCCCGCGTCCCCCGCCCCCCCCACCCCCCCGTCCCACACACGAAAATGTGGTCGCTCAATCCACGGCTGTTTGTGGGACACTTGATAGTATATTCTGTGAAGTGCTGCGAGATGTCTATAAGACATTATCAGGTTTTTTTATTATTATTCCAGAAACTTGAGGCTATCAAACCCCAGTGACTGTGCTGCACACAGCCCTGTGCTGGGATACATCAGACAGGAACATGACCGACTCTCGAATCTTTCACTGGGGAATAAAATCCTGATCTGCTACTTTGATTGTCTTGGAAACTCTCCTTCCTGTTCTCTGGGTGACGTCCATTCACCTGTGGGGAATATTTATTGCTTAATTGAAACATGACTTCCTTTTCGTTTCGGCGACAACTATGGAAGCCGCAGACTCACCGTCTCCCCTGTGTCTGATTAAGTTAGCAATAATACTGTATATTAGGAGTATTCCAGTTGACCGGAGGCTGTGACCCCTGTATGTGTGTGTGTGTGAATATGTTGTGTGTGTGTGTGTGTGAGTGTGTTGTGTATATATGTGTGTGTGTATATTTTTTGGTAAAATCTCATGGATGTTGTTAGGAAAAGACAGAGAAAGAAAGAGAGAAAGATAGAGCGAGAAGGACAGGTTATATAATACACATGTTCTTTTAAGCCAGTTTGCCCTGACTTTACCCCGCATCCCACATACCCATGCCCTGATTACTTACAACCCATGCCCTGACCCCTCATACCCAATCCACTGAGTTGCTTTATCTTATCATCCTTAAGTGACTCGCAAATTTGCCCTCACCCACCACCCTATCTCTCCTCTCTCCGTACTCCCACCCTTCAACACACACACACACACACACACTTTGGGTAGCGCATTACTTTCCCCTCTCGCCCCAACGTATTTATTTTCACAATCACACCAGTCAGTGTGCGGAGTGGAAACCCCACAGAGGAAATCTATTCTTTGCTGTCGCTTCCTACTATTATGCCTTTAGCAGAGCGAGCGCTTGATTTGGGTCCTGTAGCTGCTAAAAATACACCAAGCACTTGACCGACCCCCATTGTCTGCCTCTATTGCAGAGGGGTTGCTTTTTTTGGAATGTTAGCCTTGTGCCATTTGCTGTGTAAATTGGAAGCAGAGGGCTATATTAGACTTTGGCAACAAGAATAGCAGTCAACTCCACTTCCTTCCTCATAAAATGCCGCTGTTAAAATGATGGGCTCTCTTCTCATCGCTCGGTATTTTTATAGCAAGACTTGCAGTGCACCGAGTGTCAAGATGCAAATCCTTTCGCAATTGTGCCATTGCAATTAAATTGTTAAACGTCAATTCTTTTGTGTTTTATATTGCCTCGTTTCGCCAAAGGGCCATCGTCTTAGGTGCTATAAAACACTGTTGGTACAAAGATTTCTGTAACTAAAGTGTGAACTTTCAGTATGACTAAGACAATCTAGCTTAGTCACCAGCTTAAACCTACCTTCGCCTTCTGCAGAGACCTTGTGTTAATTGCTGTCGATTGACACTATCGATAAGATCATTGGAAGGCGTCAGTGTAAATTTTAAATGGGCTTTGGTAAGAGGAGGAACTTATAGCACCTGTGACTTTGAAGCGTCTCAAAGACGTTGGCAGTAATCACGTTTAGCGACTGTTTTTATGGCAGAGGCCGTTTTGCGTGCGGTAAAGTCACACAAACAGAAATTATTCTGAACGATTATTGGCTCCAGAAATCGTGGTGGAAGTTGGGGGGGGGGATGTCGGTGAGGGTGGGAGCGGGACAAACTGCTCATTCTATTCAAATAGAATCAAGAGAGTGACCTGGGTTCAATTCCAGGCAAGGAGAAACCCATGGGCAAATTTCCTTACTCCACACGCCCGCCTAATAATAACCCCTCAAAAAAGATAATAATTCGGTTATTTCAATCCACAACTGTTTGTGGGTCACTGCTGTGTGCAATTGACTGTCATATTTCATTCACAAATATACACTTTACAATATATTCTCTGAAGCGCTTTGAGACATTTAGAAAATGTGAAAAGCGTTATATCAAAAGGAAGGATTATTAATATTATTATTGGGACATCACCCCGATGTGAAAGGTGCTACACGAATGTGATATGTTATTGTCGTTCACTTCACGGCTGTTTGCGGGGACGTTACTGTGCGTATGTAGGTGGCACCTACAAAGTGCACAGTGATTGCAATTCACATTACAATCCTGAGGCGTTTTGAGACGTCCGAGGTGGAAAGAGATGTATTGTTTGCCATCATCATTGTGATTCAAATATTTTGCTTTACGGATATAAATGTATTTTTTCCCCCTAAAAGATTGGTTTTGATTTAGTTGCCGGGTGGTGGGGAATGAGGGTGGGAGAAGGTGGTGGGGGAGGGGGTGAAATAGGACTGGGGGTGGGCTGGAGGCATCACCTTATGACTGAGTGCTAAAGGGTGTTTCTAATTCAACTCATCAGCAGACAGATGGGAGCCAGAGTGCATTTCAGAAGGAGCATTGAAGAGGACTTGTGTAGAGAGAAGGGTGGGAGGCTGTCAGAGAGAGCCAGAGAGAGGGGGAGGGACGGAGGGCTAGGTGCGGTGGGAATAGGATTTTTAATATATTGTATAAAGTATCGGCCATATTCTCCTGCCATACAGGGATTTTACAATAACAAGGAACAGATTTTGCTGACTTTGCCAATGTGGAGAGGAGAGGAGAGTGGGATTTGAGTCCATTAGCAACCCAAAGAGAAAATTCTATAGGTTACTTGTTTGACTGTGAAAATGGTCACTCATTCCACCACTGTTTGCCGAAGACTTCTGTGTGCAATTGGCTGCCACGTTTCATCCACAAAATACTTGTAATACATATCTCAACAATGTGATCGGGCGTTATATCGAATGCAAGGATGAATATTCTTCTTCTTGTTAATAATAATATAATATTCCTTGCATTTGATATAAAGCTTTTGACATCTTATCAACGTCTCAAAGCGCTTCACAGAATATAGTGTGAAGTGAATTGGCTGTATATTTGTGGGAGAAACGCGGCAGCCAATTGTGCACAGCAGTGGGCCACAAACAGTCGTGGATTGAAATGACCAATTTTATTATTGTGTTTTTTTGGGGATGGATTATTATTAGGTGTATGGTGTAAGGAAACTTACCCCAAGATTTCCCCCTGATCTGCCTGGATTCAAATACAGGGCACACGCTTGTAAGCGGAGTGCTCTAACCACTGAGCTACAGAAGCTCCATAATAACAATGTCTTTTGCTGGGAACAGAGGGGATTAGAATTTGACAGCGAGGGACTTTTATACGATAATCCAGCACATCAGTGTCACTTTTGGACAAGTGGGAGTTTGGCAAACGCCTTCTGTTTGTCCCCAGCGTCTTTCATGTTGTCGAGTGTGGTTTTCATGCACACTCCCCCGCCAGCTCCCTCGCCCCCCGTCACTGTTACAAGGATTCCATGCCTCTTTACGCACTTCACCAATGCACACTCAGAGTTACAATTTGCATGTGTACAGCTCCACATGTGTGTATAAACACACACTCACTCACAACCACAGATATATATGTATATATATACACACACAAGTAACCACACAGATACATGAGAATAATAATAATCCTTGCATTTGATACAGCGCTCTCCATGTCTTCTAGACGTCTCAAGCGCTTCACAAAATATACTGTAAAGTGAATTGACTATATATTTGTGGGCGAAACGCGGCAGCCAATTGCTCACAGCAGCGTCCCACAAGCAGTCGTGGATTGAAGTCACCAATTTATTATTTGTTTTGTGCAGGATTTTCATCAGGCGTGTGGAGTAAGGAAACATTGCCAAGGTTTCGCCCTTGCCTGAAATTGAACCCAGGTTTCTCACTTGCAAGGCGAGTGCTCTTAACCACTGAGCTACACGACTCTACGACACCTACACACACTCACACAGGCAAATACACACACTCAGGCACATAGCCACAGTTGCACACACATGCGCACAGATAATCACACAGATATGTACACACAGTTACACACCTCGAGTCGCCAAGACATGATACTGTGTTCTATCAAATAAATGCAAGGATTATTATTACTATTATATCATCATCATGGCAACCACAAACAGGGGAGAAGAGAAGGAGCGACTTTGAAAAGACACCTCAAATCGCGATGTCGCTTAAGTGCTAGGTGGATCTTTTAAACGTGATACCTTTCTCTTTTCTTTCCCCCGTCTTTGGTTTTGATACAGGCAAGGCAAGGCGCCTGGAACATATGAAAATTGAGATGCGATATACACGCAAAAGTCTCCGGACAAAGATTACATTGATTCCTCTGAAGTTTTTTTTCAAGAGACTCAATACAATCTTCCTGTCATTCTTTAGCAACGAGCAGGACTCCCCACCCCGCTCACACTCCCCCGCACTCCCCCACCTCCCCCCCTCACCTCCCCTCACATTGTAAAGTGATATGCCAGATTATTAATACTCTCTTTTTAGAACGGAGACTGTCTCCAGTGTGGGCGGAATTCTGTTCCCGTACAGGACAAAGGATAAGGAGAAATCAGCCCCCCTTTTTTCTCTCAATAGAATAAAAGGAATGATCCTTGAATTCGATACAGCGCCTTTCACGGGAGGACGTCTCAAAGCGCATGATTTTTACCGCGGAGTGTGGCGTTTTGTAGGAAGAGTGACACCAGCCCACAAACAGCAATGGTTGATTTTTATCTGGGGAAAAGGGTGGTGGGGGGTAGGATAATATGTGAGGACCCAAAGTCCAGTTAGCCCCCATCTATCCCTCACTCCCGCCCACTCCTTCCCCCCCCCACCCAAAGTTTTTTTCTTCCCATTAATTTCTATACTCTGTTGCAGATGAATCCTGTAGTTCAGTAGTTAAAGCACTCGCCTTGCAATTGAGAAACCTGGGCAAGTTCCCTTACTCCACACGCCTAACAATAATCCCTCAAAAAAGATAATAATAGGTTGGTCACTCATTCCACGACTGTTTGTGGGACACTGCTGAGCGCAATTGGCTGCTGCGTTTCACCCACAAATGTACAGTCAATTCACTTTACAATATCTTCTGTGAAGCGCTTTGAGACGTCTAGAAGACGTGACAAGTGCTATATCAAATGCAATGATTATTATTATTAGGAGTCCAGCGTAACAATGTCTGATCCCAGTAATTTCCTCTATCCATGTTACGGAAGATGTGGTAATAAACATGGCGACAGATCATTGTCTGCCATCAAAATGATGGCGCTCACACATACACACACCCATCCTCTGGATGTCTAAATACAGTTAAACACTTGTACTGAATACAATGAACTATTTCTAAATACATGTTTCAGTTGTTGGTAAGTTCACTGGAAAGAAAAAACAAAGAGAGTAACAGGACTTTGCAAACTTCCTTTATTATTATTATTATTATTTAGACAAGGAGTTCAAAGCCTTAATGTGACGGACCTCGATCCCACAATCTCCTCACTCTGTGGCCAACCAATTAACCACAGGATAATATATAATATAAATAATAATACTGGTGATCCTTGCATTTGATATTGTGCCTTTCAGGTCATTGAGATGTCTCAAAAGAGATTCGCAGAATATACTGCTAAGTGGATCGACTGTATATTTTGTGGGTGAAACGCAGCAGCCAATCGCACACAACAGTGTCCCACGAACAGTCAAGGATTGCGTGGCAGGATTGTTTTTATTTCTTGATGGGATTACTATCCCTGGAAAAGTAATCTGTCCATCGACTAACAGCCAGGAGTGGAGTCCTGTAGCTCAGTAGTTAGAGTACTCGCCTTACAAGCGTGAGACCTGTGTTCGAATCCAGGCAGGTCAGGGCGAAACCTTGGGCAAGTTTCCTTACTCCACACGCCCAATAATAATCCCTCTAAAAATAAAAAAAGCACAATAATAAAATTGGTCATTTCAGTCCACGACTGTTTGTGGGACGCTACTGTGCGCAATTGGCTGCCATGTTTTGTCCACAAATATACAGTCAATTCACTTTACAATCTATTCTATGAAGCGTTTTGAGACGTCTAGAGACGTGAAAAGTGCTATATCAAATGCAAGGATTATTATTAGTAACCATGTTCCTACTTACTGCAGGTGAACTAGCATCTCACTGGGGTCAAAATTACAAAAAAGACCGCATTTGTTTGACGGAAGTGGCAAAATCAGAAACTACAGTCTGTGTTTAGACACAAATGCTGAAAAAAACTGAAATCTGTGTGCAAGTGTGTGTGTGTGTGTGTTGGTGTGGTGCGGTGTAGAGAGAGGATGGAATGCAGCTATTTCATGATTTACGAGAGAGAATGGGGTTTTAGAGTCAGGATTTCTGTCTCTTAACACCACCCTCTACCACCCCCAATCAGTGTTGTCCATCTCACTCCCCCCCAACCCCCTCCCCCCCACCACCCACTTTTCAGATAAGCCAATACAAAAAAAGTTACCACTCCCAGAGTCAACTATCGCAGTGTCTCCAAGTATCCATTTCCTTATCAACACTCGGGGGCTCAGCGGACAATTAAGGGAATATAGAAACCATAATTTCGTCATTATAGATACGGGCTGGCTGGAAAAGTCATTGATCACCTCACCAGAGATGTCTGCAGCAGATGATGCTATCTCACTCTCCCTTATCTCCTCCAGTCCCCTCTGCTGTCTCTCTATGACCCTCCTAATCATCTATACAGCCCCTGGGCCCAATCTACCTGACTCTGCTGCAGTTGCAGAAAGAATTACAGCCATTTACGATGGGAGGTGGATGGCGAGGGGGGTCGGGGAGGTGAGGAGTGGGGAGGGGGGGGGTGGGGTGGTAGGTGAGAAAGCAGGGTTAGGGGTAAACTTTACTACTTTATCTAAAACTGTTTGCAGTCTTTGGATGTGGCTGTGTGCAAATTGGCTGCTGACGAAAATACAGTCACTACACTTCAGTGCAGCCGGACGTGAAAGGCTATGTACCAAATGTAGGGTTGAAGTATAGTGGTTAGAGCACTGGCCTCACAAGCGAGAGGACACAGGTTTGATTCCTGGGCAAGGCGAAACCTTAGGCAAGTTTGCTTACTCCATATGCCTGTTTACCTAGTAGTAGGAAGTAGGAATCCAGTTGATGTCAATTTACAGATCTCCGTCCATGGTTAATAATCCCTTCAAATAATTACTTATTATTATTAATAATTAATATTTTATAGCAATTTGATCAATCTCTTTATGGGACACTGCTATGCGCAATTAACCACCGCACTTTGCCCACAAAATACACAGTAAATTCACTGTATAGTATATTCTGTGAAACCCTTTGAGACATCTCAAATGCAAGGATTATTATTATTATTTTTTTTGCACTTAATTTTTCCAGGCTAAGACCGGGTGGAATTTTAGAGCCTGATGAGATGTAAATCAATCTTAAGTAGTCGATTGCCCGGTTCATTTTAATTCAAATCGAAACTCCTGAGTTTTATCACTGCCTTTTGACCCTTCAACTGTGCCAGAGACCAAAAGGAAAAGCTTGATTATCATATTAATAAAGACTTTATACCCTCCTAATTGCAGCTGACAGATAAGCCTTTTAGTCCTGGTCACCACGATAATTACTCCAATGAATACATTGACTCTAACTTCCCTGGTAATCCTCTTAAATCCTTTTTGTAACTCATGCATCTCATTTGATCTGCACTTTTTTTTACACACACACACAAAGCTAAGCTGAAATTGGCTTGCATCATTCCATGGGTGTCTAACCCATGTCTTCAGCTCAGCTAACACAAGCCTGCTTCACATCCCCCGAGCCCTCAACACCACAATCAATCACTACACCGCTAACCTCTGGAACTCCTCTATCTCGATCGTGCCCCCTGCCTCATGCCCCTTCTTTATCTATCTTTAAATCCCACTTTAAGACCTATCTCCTATAACTCAGTGGTTAGAGCACTCGCCTTACAAATGTGAGATCTGTGTTCGAATCCAGGCAGGTCAGGGCGAAACCTTTCACAAGTTTCCTTACTCCACACGCTTAATAATAATCCCTTGAAAAAAAATTAAAAAAATTGGTCATTTCAATCCACGATTGTTTGTGGGACACTGCTGTGCTTTAGCTGTGTGTACTCTCTAACACACACACAATACCAGTTCCCAATGTCCATGATCAAAGCTACAGATGGTTGTGAGGAAGGCAAGCCAGTGATTCATTGGCCTGTTTAGACTGCGAGGAGCCGAGCGATTAGTATTTGAGATTTATTTATTTGTATTTATAATGTGGAGCTCCTGTAGCTCAGTGGTTAGAGCACTTGCCTCACAAGCATGAGTGAGACCTCTGTTCGAATCCAGGCAAGTCAGGCCGAAATCTTGGGAATAAACTTTTCTTACTCCATGCACACACCTAATAATAATCCCTCCAAAATACTTCAATAAAATTGACTATTTCAATCCATGACTGTTTGTGCAACACTGCTGTGTGTGCAATTGGCTGCTGCATTTCGTCCACAAATACACAGCCAATTCACTTCACAGTATATTCTGTGAAGCGCTTTGAAACGTCTAGAACAGTGGTTCTCAACCTTTTTCAGTAATATACCCCTTGTTAATTTTCAACATTATCGAGTACCCCCACCCAACCACATACACACACCACCCCCCTCATTCCACTTGAATTTTATGACCAAGTTTTTCTTATATAACAAAATAACCAGCACATACAAAACAAGGGGAATAACAATTAAATATACAATTTGGAAGGCTATAAAATGCTAAACAAAAGAGCTAAATAAATCAATGTACCGCCATCTGTATCCTCTGGAAGTAATTTTGTACCCGCTGGGGAACATATACCCCTGGTTGAGAAAATGCTGGTCTGGAACATGTGAAAAGCGCTATATGAAAATGCAAGGATTATTATGTATTGTTATTATAATAATGGGCGCTCTGAATTGTATTGACTGGTGGATTGGGCTTGGGGGTGGGTGGAGATGGGATTCTTCATGCACATCTCCTGATAAGCCTGCAAGCCAAAGCCCTTGTGAGTAGGGTGGTCATAGCTGGATAAACAGGCAAAGTGGAATCCTGTTGTGTATGTGGAGTCCTTGGCATATTGGTGAGGGCATTCGCCTCTCGAGTAAAGAGGACCTGGGTTGAATTCCCGGGCCAGGGCGAAACCTTAGGCAGCTTTTCTTACTCCACATGTCTGTTTACCCAGCAGTAGGAACCTGGTTGTTAGTTGATTGCCAAATCATTTTTCCGGGGGTAATCATCCCTTCAGAAAAAATCCACGACTTTGTGAGACTCTGTTGTGCGCAATCAGCTGCCACATTTCACCCACAAAATACACAGTTGATCCACTTTACAATGTACTCTGTGCAGCGTTTTGTGATGCCTGACTGATAGGACAAGGCACTATATCAAATGCAATGATTGTTATTATTATATATTATGTTGCTGGTTTAGATTAAGATAGTTGCTATTTTGCCTATGTTAGCCTAGACTAACTGAGTTCAAAGATCCTTCATCTGGGAGCTTGATCTCACAATCTCCTAACTCCTAGAGCCGGGCTGACACCTACAGCCTCACTTGGCAACAACATAAAGCCCCCCCCCCCCCCCCCCCAACCCGCGAGAGAAAAAACACTTATCAGTAGAAAATGCAGTAATAGCTCTGATTGTCTTAATAAAAAGTGATGTACTGTAAATAAGTATAAAATAGTTATGGCCCTTATCTATTTATGGAATTTGCTGTTCACGGCTTATGATGTGGTTGAGTCACGGAAGGTATCCAACGTTGCTTTATCAGCCGAGTCAATGAAGATTACACAGGCGCCGGAGAGTCTTAAGGGATTTACACCTGTGCTTGCTGAAGCTGGCTGCGTCCCCTGCAATCGATAAATCCAGAATAAACTGATCGAGACACCTAGGCCGGGCGAACAGGTGTGGCAACGCAGGGTTGCGTTTGAGCACCTAACCTTTGCTTAGTTGGTGGTGTTAATTGCCCTCTAATTTCGACACTGTTTGTCAGCAGAAGCCAACAGCTGCCTGGCCCCTCGTAAAATGTGAGCAAACTTTTACTTTATCATCGGAGGCTGATAATTATCTCGCTGGCTATCGTGCAAGCAATTGGAATCAGGGGACGATAGGAGGAGGGAAGGGCTGTTTGAGCACTTTAGCGCCAAAGGCTTATTGCTCATGGCTGGCGCCATGGTGTCTCTCGGCTGCCCAGTGCCGCAAGGTGAAAGGCGCTGGGGACTGTGGGGAGGTGTGTTCCTGCTATGTGCAATCTGTCCGTGAGCTGGAAGACGCACCATAATAACGCAGGCATCCCTCCTTTCAAAGCACACAGGGCAACGCGCCGCAAGACATTCCTCCGACTTGAAGGCAGTTGCGCCAAACTCTTCTTATTAGTAGTAGTTGGCAATTTCCAACTTCTAATAAATAATATTAAATGATAATATTCCCTGCATTTGAGATAGCGCCATATCGGGTAATTGAGACATCTCGAAGCTTATACCGTCAAGTGGATCGACTGCATAGTTTGCGGGTGCAGTTGCCAACACCCTTCACATCTCTAAATACTGTACTTAAAAGGTGTGAATTATTTATTCCTGTTGAAAATATCTTCTTTCCCCGCTCCCTGCACAGTATTGTGATACAGCACTATATGAAATGCAAGCGTTATTTTTTATGATCACACTCCCTCCTCTCCCAAACACCCTCCCCTCCACCACCACCCACCCCCAATAAAACATATTGATTTTGACTAACTCCCCATTATCCACATTATCCTGCCAGGGATTCTCAATTAGCCAGAAATCTGAACTAACTTCGCCCCCAAACTGGCGGTGCAATAAACTTTTATTGCAGTCGTTAGACTTTGCTTGGGAGCAGAAGGCTTTGAGTGATCGGTAATTTGCAACACGTGGCTTGGAGCTTAGAGCTGGTGACAATTTAGGCGACAGACAAAAATCTTCCCCTCCACCCATCGGAAAAAAAATGCTGTGGGAACTTTTCCGAGTATCTTAGTGACTGTGATTGCTGCAACCTCATATCATGCGTGACAGCTTTCAACAACAAAAAATTGTTGCTTTTGATATAGCACCTTATCACGTCGTCGAGACGTCTCACAGAATATACTGTGAAAGTGGATTGGTTGAATTTCTGAAACGCGGCAGCCAAATCTGAGCAGCAGTGTCCCACAAAAAGTCGTGGATCGAGCGACCACGTTTGTTTGAGCAGAGATTATTAACCCCAAAAAGTGATCCAGTAATGAACTAACAATGGGGTTCCTACTTACTACTTACTGCTCGGTAAACAGGGACGTGTAGAGTGAAGAAACTTGCCTAAGATTTCTTCCCGCCCAGGCATCAAAGCCGGGTACTCTCGCTTGAGAGGTGAGCTCTTTAATCAATACGCCACAGGACTCCACAAAGTCTCAATAAACCTACGGTCAAATGACTTGCGAAGGGATCTCTCTGAGTGACATTGTGGTGGGTTGAGAAATGGGAATGAGAAACTGCGTGCGTTGCAGAGGTGGAGGCTGTTGCTGTGTGAGCCTTGGCAGTGAGTGTTGGGATGTCACTCGCCTGTACAGGTTGACACAACCGGCCCTGAACTTTACCCACCAAACTGTCCCCTCCCCTCCCCCTCCCACACACTCAATAAAAAATTACATTTATATATAGAGCCCTTTCGTGTTGGGAGGATGTCCCAAGGCGCTGGACAACACACGTGGAAGGATGAATCTTCAACCAGCAGATGATGCTACAGAGGGACCAGGAGCCTCCCTAACCCACTTAAAAACCAGGACCAATATGGATAAGAATGACGAAGCAAAACACAACTCTCAGGATACAATTACACAGTGATGCAATTTTCACCAACCCCCTCCCCCCCCAACCCCCTCCCTCCCCCCCCAACCCCCACCCTCCCACCCCCTGCTTTACCACCACCTCCAAAAAATGGAGAGATCTGTGATGTCGCAATAAACATGTCGAGGAGACTACAGTGATGGCGGAATGTCGCAGATTCCCCAGCCCTCTCCTTTTTTTTTTAACAGAACGGTGAGTGGGAAAGTACTGTGAAACGCCAGAAATGCCATTCTCTATTGGCATTCCGCTCTGCAGGAAATCCGCACTTTTAAGAGGAGAGAGCCCTTGGCGTAAAGATATGATATCTGATGTCCTCCCGCCGTGAAAGGCGCTATGGAAATGTCATTATGCTGTCCTTGTTGTGGTTGTTGTTGTTGCTGTTGTTATTTCCCCCCATTTTGAAAATGGCCGCAATTTACGATTTGGGCGGGTGGAGGGTGGGAGGAGTGAGATAATATTTCCGTGCAGTCTGCGGCGGTGGGGGTGGGTGGGGGGAGGGGGCGTTAAATCTCTGCGTTTCTAGGTCAGAACATTCCTCGACTTTCAATCCTATTCTCATTTAATTGACTGATTAGGAGAGCATTTTTTTTTGGTCCACAAAACGGGAATAACAATCAGGCAAAATAATTAAAGCAAAGCGTTGGCTCTCCCTATTTGCTCCCGCGTTTGATGCTTTCCCATGTAATCCTTTAAATGAAATGAAACTACGGATTTATATTTACAATAACTCCTGGCATAACCTAGGGCACGCTCGCATTTGCAGATCAAAAGAAATACAGTATTAGCTTGATGGGCGAGATTAGTGCAAAATACCTGATTTAACTGTGTCCTCGGGCTGAGAGTGTGGCTTTAAAACGAGACCCCCACACTTGGACATACAGCCCCCCAGTATCTCTGGACTAAGGAATGATGAGAAATAATAATGGAGGGTGGTAAATAAGCCTGACTGAAAAGGAAACATTTGGAAGTCAGTTTACACAACTGTCAAAGGCCCACCATATTTTAATCACTGTCTGCTTTAAAGCTGATTTTCTCCCTCTGTCTCTCTCCAGATCCATGTCTCTTTTAAGCTTTACATTGGTGGCTTTAACCCTTGACAGCTCTCCTTTACGTTTTGTAACCACTCACCCTCCACTTCCGGACCCCCACATACTGACCTCGAAACGTTTTCAATCGTACTGTTTCTCTGAAGATATTTTTTATTGAAGGAGGAATCTTCAACTCAACTCCAGCCTGTTAGCATAAGTAATAATAATAATCCTTGCATTTTTATTTTGCCGATTATCACACTGTTGAGATGTCTCAAAGCACTTCACAGCATATGCATGTCTCCAGAAACCATTGAACACCAGAACATAGGAAGAGAAGTAGTCCAGTCAGCCCCTTGAGCCTGCTCCACCATTCTATTAGATCATGGCTCAGCTCCGAATTACCCGCCTTTTCCCCATATTTCTTGGCACCCTAACCCAACAAAAATCTGTCCATGTCAGGCTTGAAACTTTTAATGGATCCAACATCACAGGCATTTGGGGAGAGAGTTCCAGTCCAGAGTTCCACTACTCTTTGTGTGAGGAATTCACGTCACCCTTTGCGAGGAATGCAATTAAGCACTTTTTGTGTCTTGGAGCGACATTTTACTCATTGCATTTCCATTAAGGGATGTGATTGGTGATGTATGAGAGCTTTTATGAGCTATTTTTCATTGATAAAGGAAAGCATTGAGGAAGCATTCAGTCCGTCAAATCTGTTCCGTCAGATTCTTCAATGTTAGCAGATCTTTTAAACCCATTTCTCTTGCCGGCCCCACCTAAAATCCACAGTCACTCCGTTTCACAGTAAGATTTTGGAGATGTCCTCCTGACCTGGAAGGCACTGCATCAAGTGTAAGGATTATTATTATTATCATTATTATTGAGCGAGAATGTGGAACCCACTGTAAAAAAGAAGTAATGTTTTAAGGAGCTACTTAATACAGTATATGTGTGAAGAAGAAGAAGAAGGAGAGAAGACCAGGGTATAGGAGAAGGGAATGGGTTGAATGGGCCTCCTGTAGCTCCTGTACCAGTGTGAGACCTGTGCTCCCTTTCACTTTCATCCAAGTCAATTCACTTTATTGACTTTATATTCTGTGAAGCGCTTTGAGACGTCGATAAAATGTGAAAAGCGCTATATCAAATGCAAGGATTATTATTATTATTCTGTGGTTTCTAATTCTATGCGGAGATCACTTGTATTTCCTGAGAAGTCTCACCTCTCCCTCGATGCTCATTGTTCTTCTCTGAACCTCTCTCCCAACACTTCAGCGCCGTTTCAAAGGCATCATCCCCGAACCCTCGTAAAATGGGGTGAAAACTGCAACGAGCGATTTGCTAATTAACACCCGCGCTAACGACCATCTTAACCTTCCTCGCGCTACCATCCGTCTCCTCGCACCGACTCAGGGAATTAGGGACTCAGTCTTCACTTCAGAAAAGCGACGTGAAAAATCTATTTAACACATCTGCCTTCTCTTGATCTTTTATAGCACCTCTTTAGTGTCAATTTGGCTCAGTTGGTAGCGTTCTCACATCTGGGTCAGAAGGTTGTGGGTTCAAGTCTCACACCAGGGCTTGGGTTCATAAAACAAGGCTATCACTTAACTCCCACTCGTAATGACAGAGAGGTAGGTTTTGTCGAAGGTGCCATCGTTCAGATAAAGTTTTAAACCGAGGTTCACTGTCTGACAGCTCAGGTGGCCGTTAAAGAACCCGTGGCGTTCCTTTTGTACGTGTGTGAAGATTAGCAAGGGAGTTTCCTTGATGTCTCGGCCAATATTCATCCCTCAAATGCGCCAATAAAAAGGATTAATTCCATCATCCATCTCATTATTGTCTGTGAGACGTTGCTGCCCAGATTACCTGCCTGCATAATAGCAGTCGCTCTACTTTAAAGTATTCACTTTAAGTACAGCACTTTGAAACTTGTTTTCGACCCAGTGAAAGTGCGAAACAAACGCAAAGGTTGTTTTTCACTTATGCTTAATTCATCCCTCGGTAATAATAACAATATTAATAATATTCCAAAAATAATTGTCAGTGGGTTTAATAAATCCTGTAGTGCCGTGGTCAGCACACTCGCCTCGCAAGCGATAGGATCCGGATTCAATTTCCAGACGGGGCAAATCCTGAGGCAAGTTACCTTGCTTCACATGCCTCTGTTTACCTTGCAGTAAGTGGGGACCCAGTTGTTAGTCGATTGGTGGATCACTCTATCCACGACTGCTTATGGATATACAAATCATAGGTTATAACAAAATTGGATGGATTTATGTCATGCAGAATGAAAGAAATATTCAATCAAGAAACATGTAGTTGGTTTCTTACCCTCAATGCCCTCGGGGGATTGAATTCAAAGACTTTGTTCTCATGTTCGAATCCCTCCACGCTTCTCTTCTCCCCAACTCTCCCTCCGAAAATAAGTGACCTCCTGCTAATCTACTGAGCCAGCCGCTACTGGGCTCAGCGAGCACTAGCCTGTTCCCCCAACCAGCCCACCCCTCCCCACCCCCCACTCCCACCCCCCCATTCACTTTCTCTGTATCTCCGCCTAATTTGTCCCTGTTCTCCAGAACTCCATCCCGGGGTACCTCAACCTCGCCTCCTGCCTTTCCATGTTTAAGACCTTTCATTTCAGCTATGCTGCCAGTCACCTTTCTCCAACCAAACCCCTCCATCCAATTCAGTTCCTCAGCTTCCCACACGCCCGGGTTACTCTCCCAGTTAGCTTTGAGTGAAACTCTCCGAGATGTCCTCCGGCATGGCGTGAAAGGCCCTGCATCAATGTAGATTGTTGTAGACAAAGGCAGGCGGCTTGGGTTCCCAACAATCAAACCGTGAGTTTTCTCACTCTTTTCCCCATGAGCCATAGAAGATGCCCAATAGCTTGGAATGCAGATGGACTTGAATATTGAGAAATAACTGATGGGATGTGGTTTCACCCCACCCTCTTTTCTCTCCCCTCCTTCCTTCCCACACCTACCCACCCCCCCCAAAACCCCCCACTAATAGTGCACAACAAGTGGGAAGCTTAACTCTGCCAAGTATCAAGTATCCAAGAGGCAGGGAGACAGCGCCAGTGATCAAGTCCTTTCTCAGGTCTTTGAGTCAACGAATGTTAGGTAAACACCTTGAATGAATCAGACATAGAGTTGACTGATATCATCAGGGCATGACCCGGCTAGAAATTAGCCGCTTGACCAAATGGAGCTCTTTTGTTGGGAGGCAGAGTGGACGCATTCAGGGTTTGAGGCCTCAATGGTGGTTTTTGTGTGTGAGGGCTGGGGGTGGAGTTGAGGATTGAGTTGGGGGGGGAAGGGGTTTGGATGGTGAATCTCAGTGACAAGGTTTGGCCCTGCCGGGAATCAAATCCAGGTCTTTCGCTTGTAATGCGAGTGCTCTAACCACTGAGCTATAGGCTCCACATAATACTAACAATAGTAATAATAATACTTGCATTTGGTACTGCACCTTTCAAGTGTTGGGTGGACATCTCAGGGGTATACTGTAAAACCAAGAGACTGTATGTGTTTTTGTGGGAGAATACGCAGCCGATTTGTGCACAGTGACATCCTGCAAGCGAGGTGAACAAGCGGTTTTATTCTTTTATCCCTGTACCAAATTTCACACAAAAATCATAATAATACTAATAATAATCTTTGCGTTTGTCAGAGCGCCTTATCACGTTGTTGAGACGTCTCAAAGCTCCTCACAGAATATAATGTAGAGTGGATTCACTGTGTAGCCTGTGGGTGAAACGCGGTTGCGCACAGCGGTGTCCCACAAACAGTCATTGCGTGACCACGTTTTGTGCTGAGGGATTAGTACCCCTGAAATTGACTAAAAAGCGGGCAAGGTAACCTAGGTAAGCAGAGGCATGTGGAGTAAGGAAACTTTCCTAAGAATTTTGCGGCGACCGGGAATCGAACCCGGGTGCTCTGGCTTGTGAGGTGAGCACTACAACACCGACCACTACACTGCTCCCTCCCCAAGGCTGCAGATCTATCAATACAAAACCTCCCAGGGATCGCATCACATCCCTTCATATTCCGTTCCAGTCCAGCTATTTCCAGCCAATGTTTGCAATCACTTGGATGTAGTTTTACACGATTCGTATGTTGGAATTTTTTTTTGCAGACTTGGCACATCTCTGGGACCTAATTGCTGATCTCCACAAGGTTGCAAGGCTGACTCTTAACTTTCAGTGCTAGCCTCCGTGCCAATATTTCAACGATATTTCCTGTACAATAAAAAATATATAATTGCAGCATGCTGTAAAAGACTCTTTGATGTCTTCAGCAGAGGGAGAGAGAGGGGCGGGGGGGGTGGGGGGGGGGTGGGGGGTGGGGGGGGGAAGGGGGTGGTGGGGGGGGGGGTGGATCAGGGAGGAGGGAGAGAGAGGGGAAAGAGAGAGGACTAAACATGGTTTGGTGTTTGTTTGTTGGAGGCAAATAGACTGTGGTGATCGGTTTACACTGCCTTGAGCACAAGCAACTATCTCTCTTATGCATGTTAGACTCGGGGTGTCTAATGCACTTCTGTTGCCACAGCATTATGCACGCGGATGGATCCAAGAATAAATCGGATCCAAATGTAAGTTTCTACTGAAAGATCTTTCCTTTCTTTTTGCCCCACTCCATGGCTGTCTCTCAGAAAACTTCGCGGCGATTTGCTGTAAAGTGTGGGGAACTGGTAGGTGATTTTTTTTTTGTCAAGTGGAAACCCATCACTGTGGTTAACGATACCCGAACCAAATTGAGAATTCAATATATTCCGCTTACACGTGAAAATTCCAGAGACTGATTGTTGGAATGGAATGCGCTCTCTCTCTCTGCCTCCCTCCCTCTCTCTCTCTCCCTCTCTCCCCTACGCAGGTTCACAAGAGCCAAGTCTTGGGGGTTCCAGAGTGTGCATTGGGGGTAACCGCTAGAGTCTGACCAGCGATAAACGCATAATTTGCCATGGACAGCACTGTCTGGCAAGCTTTCCCTCTGCTTGTGCAGCTAGGACCAGCCTACCCATCAGGACTTTGCCTTCCAAAAACAACAACAACAAAATTGCTCTTGTATAGTACCTTTCGCATCGGGAGGACAACCCAGGGCGCTGGACAGACAGAATTTCGGGCCTAGGCTGGGAGTAGAGATCGGGCAGTGTGTGGCGGATGGGTGGGAAAAGAGGTTGATCGAAAGCACGCTCAAAGAGGAGGGCCTTGAGGTGGGCCATGAAAGAGGGCAACGCATGGGGCGAGGTGGAGGAACTGCAGGGTTAACATGAGCTGAGCAGGATTGACTCCCTGCCTCCAAATCAAAAAAACAACAGGAACAGCTTGCATTTAGGCAATACCCTTGAAGGATAACATCACCGAGCGTTATAAAGTGGTGGTGTTGGATGCTGAGCAAGGGAAAGGGAAGCTGAATTTTAGATTTTTATTCCCATAATATGAATTTTTAAAGCAACACGGACTCACAGTCTAAGGACGGAGAGTGAGCTATCTGGACTAACAAGGGAGTGGAGGTAGGGAGAGAGAAACTGCCATGCCACATAACCACTGGCCCAGTTGATAAACTGTTGACGGAGCGTGTCTGACAGAAAGGCCCAGGTATTATTATCGCACTGATGTAGTGTTTACCTCCAGCACTCAAAGAACACAGTGACTTGTATTGCAAAGGCGCAAAACAAACTGAGCTTGGCTGGTGTGTTTTGGTAAGCTGTTTCCCAAATATATTAATGGTCCCCATTACTTTCTGCACCTTGACGTTTGGAATCTTTGTTGGGCTCGGTTCTGTCACGGTGAGTGATAGTCAGTTACAGGTGATTGGAGCCTGTCACTCTGGCGGACTTGCTTTAATGCCACAAAGCGTTTCGTATACGTTCCAAGGGTGAAAGTGAGGATAGAGGCCCCCACGAAAGAGACTGCTGAGTAACAAGGCAAAAATGTGGGCTTTTGCAGATAAGACCCTGTAAAAACTCTGATGGTGTTTGTGGACCAGTGTGTGGTCTTGACGCCGGCTGTCAGTCAAGGCTGTGATATGTCACGATTTGGGGAAGCAGCTCCGAAAGGGTTGGGAGGTGAGGTTAACACTCAATCTTCAAACAGCTCAAAGAATTTGGCATGTTACAGGCATCAGATAGATAGAGAGAGAGAGATAGGTAAGAGATGGAGAGGGAGAGTGAAAGCGACAGAGAGAGAGAGATGGAGAAATTAAGAATGAAACAAACAAACAAATAAACAAACAGATGGATCTAGTAATAAATAATAATAATAATCCTAGCATTTGATAGAGCGATTTTCACCTCTTATCGATGTCTCAAAGTGCTTCACAGAACATACTGTGAAGTGAATTGTCTGTATATTTGTGGGCGAAACATGACAGCCAATTGCGCACAGCAGTGTCCCACAAACAGTCGTGGATTGAAACGACCAATTTTTAATATTGTAGTTTTTTTTTGAGGGGTTATTATCAGGTATGGATGCGAATTAAGGAAACCTGCCGAGGGTTTCGCCCTGAGCTGCCTGGATTTGAACATAGCTCTCACGCTTGTAACGCAAGTGCTCGAACTACTGAGCTATAGGAGCTCCACAGGAGCCGGTGATATTACATCCAGCATATTTTCAACACAGAAAAATTGTCATACAAAGTCCCGTGAGTACCTTCATCAAGTGGATGTTAAAGATGCCGTGGAAGTATTTTAAACAAGAAGGGAGTATTCCTGGCTGACAATCCCAATTACAGATTTAAAAAACATATATATTGTGTGTTTACTTCATGGCTGTGTGTTTGCAGTGGACTCTGGAAAGAAGGAAGGAGAGGAGAGAGAAAGAGAGGTAGAGAGAGACAGAGGGAGAAAGGAAGAAAAAGAAAGGAAGGTAACTCCATTTGCTCAATCGACATTTGCTTGAGCAAGTCGCAGCTATGATACTCGATACAATTAATATAAATTTTTTGCAGGTTCCAAATTAAAAGCAAATTCTTTTACAGAGACGGCAGAGATTTGCTTAAAGGGTTATAACTTTCCGAGAGAGGACAGAGGGGCGTAAAGAATCCACAGCTTAAATGTTTCAAGCAGAGGATTTAAAATATGTTATCTCGACTTCAAAGAAGAAAACTTGTCAAGAGTGTGTGAGAATAAGCAGAGCTGTTTAGCACCTGGGAAATAATAATCCTGGGACTAAAAGGAATTACAGCCTGACAGTCAATGTCATAAAAAGGTGTTTTAACAAGGATCATTCAGCCACAAGGCATATCCCTCACTCGTGTTTGTGTGTGTGTGTGTGTGTGTTACTGTCCCTGAGGATATACCATCAGAGTGGACAGGAATTATAACACTGCAGTATGTGGCTGGTTTCAATGCCTCCACACATCAGCGCTACTATAGGAAATGCTGCTGAAAAGGCCCAGGCTGATTGATAATGACACCGGTTAGCCGACTGTCCGCATTAAGTGCCAGTCGCTGTGTATTGTGTGGGTGAGAGGGGCAGCGCTTTTTGTTTTCTCTTTCCTCTTTTGACTGCCGCTGGATCCATTCACCACAACCCGTGATATCGTCGCAAAGGCTTGGCAAATGTCATCAATCAGAATACGCTGCCATCCAGAAATCACGCCTTTCTGGGCCTTGGGAAGCCCTCCCGACACGAAAGACAATGTGTTTGTTGTTTCATGTAACTCTGCTGTACAGTGAATCCTGTGAAGCTCTGTGAGACTTGCTCTCAATGTGAAAGGCACTGCATCAAATGCGAGGTTTATTATTAATAATGATTATTATTTATTTTCTTGTTGCTGATCTTTCATTCCAATGTTTCCCCTTCCTTCTCCCTCTGTAATTGACAACAGTGCCTAATGCTGTTTCCCCATCTAACCCTGGTGTATGTCTTTAAGAGGGCTCAAGGTACTGCACAGGATTTACTGTGAAGTGCGGTGACCGAGTGTTTTGTAGGTGACACGGTAGCTAATCTGCACACAGTGACCTTCCCACAACAGCTTCCCGCAAACACCCCGTCGAGTGAATTTCCCATTTTAGTAGTAATAATAATCTTTGTGTTTGATACAGCATCTTATCACATCATCAAGATGTCTCAAAACGAGTCACAGAATGTATTCTACAATGAATTGACTGTGACTTTTGTGGGCGGAATTGTAATTAGGTGTGGTCGAAAAGGTAGATTTTAAGGCAATCTTTAAAGACACACAGAGTGCAGGTGAGGCAGAGGGGTAGAGAAGGGGAGCGTCAATGATGGCTCAGCCACTGGCGGTGGGGGGTTGCGGGGTAGAGGGCAGGGTACAGTTGCAGACCTGTGTGAGCGGAAGGAGAAATCGGCAGTCGAGTGAGATGTGAGCATGAGAGTGAAGGTGCTGGGGGCATGGAGGGATTTGCATGTGGAGGTGAGTTTAAGCTAGCGTGGTTTAATCTCCATGCACTTAAATTAGAAACCGAGCGACGCTGTTGCTGAGAGAGTATTTTATGTGGCGGGGAAGTGCATGCAAATGCAAAAATAGATCGACGCGGTGCAAAAGGGAATGGAATTGAAGTGAGGGGAGCGGATTTCACATGGACTTGCTCGTGAAAGCCACTGATGCTTAAAGAGACCTGTAAGAGCACCAATGTCACTCGAGAGTTACTGCTTTATGGGCTTGTTGTTTTTTTTTCCCCTGCACCCCTTTCTGCTTGACCTACATAGAACAAAATATAAATTTATCATAAATACATGCCCTGAACATGTATGCCAAGTCGCGAAACGCTGTAAGGTTCTTGGGCGAAGTAAAAAAAATGGGATTTGATAAAAAGATGAATGTACTTTCTCCTCCCAAATCGGAGACCGCCCCACCCTCCCCTCCCTCCCTCCCTCCCTCCCTTCTCTACCGTTCCCTATGTCCGTTCCCCCCCCACTCCTCCCCTCCCTCCTCTCACACCTGCTTTCAATAGTGTTACAGGTTTTCTTTGAAAGATTCCCTATTTTCATGAAGTAGGATGGAGTATCAGAGGTTGGGGGCAGAAAGGCTAAAGGCCTGACCTCCGATGTCAGAGTATGTCTTCAAGCACATTTCGATGGGACGTCCTCCCAACGTCAAAGGCGCTCTATAAATGTCACTTTATTGTTGCTGTTCGTTGTTGATGGTAGGTGGTAGGGATGCCTTTTACATCAGGAATGATGTCTCAAAGTGCTTTGAGTAAATGTCTCTTTTTACCAGCAGGATATGCTGGTAGAAAGAAACAACAACAACAACACCAACTTGGATTTATAAGCAGCCAATTTCCGCGCAGTGACGGATGTCCGCGCAAGCAGCCATGATGTGGAGCCATGATGTCGTTTGGGGGAGGGATTGTCAACCAGAATACCATGTGTGAGAGAGAGAGAGAGAGAGAGAGAGAGTGAGTGTGCTGCGGGATCCTTAATACCCACCTGAACGGAACACGGGTTTGCGGAGATGTCTGGGAGATTTAACATCTCATCTGTCTGTGCTTAGAGGTAGTTTGCCAACTCTCGTCTTGGCACCTGACAGATTTCTCAGCCGTTCCGCCTATTATTTATTGGTAGTGTTTTGTGTGTGTGCGTTAAGCAGAGTCCAGGTTCAGGGGTGTGCAATTGTTGGCAACGGTTTAAAGGTTGAAAGACTATTTAACGTCCAACATGAAATGACCTCTGGCAGGGTGCAGTTGAGTTCCTAAGCGGGCATTGCTTTGCACCATAATCGTGTCTCTAATTCAGCACTAATTGTCAGTACATTGGCAATCTCACCTCGTTTGAGCCCTCGGAGGAGTCTCTCCTGCCAAACTATGGTATTCATTTTCCGTTTTGGTCACCAATTACATGGAATTAGATCGAATGTGACAGCACAGAGACAGCCCAGCTCTGTTTTTAACATCCACACATGGGCTACAGCTCTCGATATCACCGGGCTTCAGCCTGCCCGCCCCACCATCAATAGTCAGACCTCTCTTCCCCCACCCTTTGGAACTCCATTCCACAGTCCCTTCACCTCACCTCCTTCGCTTGCCTCCTTCAAAGCTCATCTCAAAACTTTCCTCTTTGATTGCGCATTCGGTCACTTTCCCACCGTTACCTTCCTTGCCTTCCAATCCTCTCTCCTACACCCCTTCCTAATCCCCTCTCCTATGCCTCTCTATTCCTTTCACGTTAATGCACACATCAAGCTTGTTTTTAAATACATTGATCTAATCAAGGATCCCGCCAGTGAGCTCCACACTCTCACTAAACTTCGCGTGAAGAAATTCCTTCTAAACTTCCTGTTGGTTCCACCAGTCGCTAGCATGTATTTACACAATAATATCGACTCAACACCGAGTGCAAACAGCCCATCAACGCCCACCTTATCAATGCCCTTCAATAATGTCCTCGCGGAACAGACTTGATGGGCTGAATGACCTCCTCCTGTGCCAGTTTCCCTACTTTCCTCACTGAAAAGTTCGGGATATGGGAATGAAACACGTGATCAAAAAGGAAAATAACATTGAATCGGTTGGGAGAAAGGCGACGAGAAGAGATAACAACAATAACTTGCATACAGTGCCCACCCACCAACTCACGCAGGGTAGCGTCCCAGAGCGGCGGAGAATGACTCTGAGCCAGAGGGAGGGCAGAGGTGACCGTAAGCACGATCGAAAAGGAAGGGCCTTCACGATCGACCTGAAAATGGTAGAAGGAGGTGGGGAGGGCAAGGCGGGGGGATTGAGGGAAAGATATTGCTTAAGTGTCAGGTGGTTCCTTTCAATGTTGTGGAACAGTAATGCACAAAGTTATGTAACCTTTTGACCTGGCACAGAATATTTGCAGAACATATTGTGAATGACATCAAGTATTTCTCAAGCGCAGAAGGCGTGTGCGAATTCTCTGTCTCCTTTATTCATGAGATGATGTATCATTCATAGCGACTGTTTTTTTCGCCAAGGTAGATCGCAGATTTTAGCCACTTCATTCTCCTCCTCATTTACTGCGGAAACGTGGAAAATTCTTAAACCAACCAGGGCCCCGCGGTGTTAACGCTTAGCGAGCTTGCCTCGCAAGTGAGAGGACCTGGGTTGGATTCTCAGGTGGGTTGGATTCCCAAACCTTAGACAAGTTTCCTTACTCAACCCGCCTCTGTTTACCTAGCAGTAGGAAGTAGGCATCCGGTTGTTAGTCGATTGGCGGATCACTTTCCGGGGGTAATGAACCCTCACGAAAAAATGTGGTCGCTCTACTGTTTGTGGGACACCGCTATGTGCAATTGGCTGCCGCGTTTTTCCCACAAAATATACAGTCAATCCACTTTACAATATATTCTGTGAACCGCTTTAAAATGTCCCAATGATGTGATTAGGCGCTATCTCAAACGCGACAATTATTATCAGTACTAATCTGGAAGCCGGGAGGAAACGTCTCAAAGCGCTTCGCGGAATATACCGCAAAGCGGAATCTGTGTTTGAATCAATGTATTTCAAAGGAAGCTTGTTACGTACATAAGAACACAAGAATAAGGAGCAGGAGTAGGCCATTCGGCCCCTCGAGCCTGGCCCCGCCATTCAATAAGATGATGAGGGAATAGAGAGTTATAGGAGAGGGGATTAGGAGGTGTGTAGGAGAGAGAGGATTACAACAACAACAAATTACATGTGTAACACAAAGTTGGCACCTCCGACAATGCAGAGCTGCCCCCCAGCACTGCTTTGCAGCGTCAGCCTAGACTATGTGGGTTTCCGGAGATGTAAGACAAGATAGAATTCCAGGCTTCAGGTGTCCTAATCCTGAATTAAGTTATAAAATTACAGATAAAGAGCAATATTTATGGTTCGAGTCTCCCCGCTTGAAATCTGATGCGCGGCATAAAACAAAATCAATTCACCCCTTCCCTCAGGTGTCACTGGCCAGACCTTGCCTGATTTCAAGTCTCTGCTCTCCTCTGTTATTTCTGAACAAACGGCAGGGACTTAAACGGCATGGAACACTCAGGTAAATGGACACCCAGACAGAGAGAGAGAGTAGCGTGCAAATCTGTAATTGTCTACACACACATAGAGACGCACACACACGCATGGGTGCATACACACACACACACACACACATGTTCACATACATAGAGTGGCACATACACACACTTAGTCTTACACTTACTCATGGTGACACACACAGAGTATCACACACTCATTCTCTCTCACGCACATATAGTCACACATACACACACACGCAATCTTACACAAACAGTCTCTCACACACACATACACACACTCAGGAGAAACTCAGGAGAATTATTGATCCGAGGAGGAAGAGAGTGGTGGGAAGTGTAGTATTGATTGACCAGGGGAAAAAAAAACCTTTCCCTCCCTGCTTCTTCCCCTCCGCCATCACCCCGACCCCCCCCCACCCCCCCAACCCACCCCTTATTCCCGCAGACAGGTAAGTGTTTAAAGCAGAGATGGAAGTTAATGGGAGGGCAGGAGACAGAGTTTGACAGTGATACGCACATTACTGAAACCACGGAGCCTGTGGCGTGCTGTTCAGGGAGCCAGATGCAATTTGAACTGTGTATCATCTTCCAGGCCCATCTGCAAGCAGTTGAGGCTGACTGGGCGAGTTATTATTTCGGTGACCTGCCTCTGCACTTTGTGACATCTGAGCAGTTCTGCCATCGGGTTAGTTTGCAGATCGCTCTGTGTTCTCTTGTCTCTTCCATTATGTAACAGATGTTCGGGGTTAAAAAAGGAAAGCTTCCCATTGGTTTTTCTACTGATTATCCATAACAAGGATTGAGGGTGGTGGTAGGGGGAGAGACGGGCCGGGGAAGGCTAGGGGTGGGGGTGGGTTAAAGCACTTATAAGATCGTCGCCAGCAACTGGTGAAGAGGGGCTTAGGAGGAACTTTTACAGACGGTGAGGATGTGGTACTCGCTGCCGGAAGCTGTGGTCGAAGCAGAAAGCATCGATGTATTGAAGAGGAAAATCGATGCGTACACGAAGGAGAGGGAATGGAGAGGTGTAGGAGAGGGGGAACAGAGAGGTGGAGGCTTGAGTGATGTACAAACACTGACTCGGATTAGTTGGGCAGAATAGCGTTTTGTTTCTGGGCTGCCACATTCTGCTTTCCTGCTCTCCTTCCCCCTACCCCGATGCCTCCCCCTGCCATCTTCCCCCACCTTTTCCCCAAATCTCATTTCCACGACTCTTTGTGGGACACTGCTGTGCGCAATTTGGCTGTCGTGTTTCGCCCACAAATATACAGTCAATTTTCCTACTCTTCTTCATCATGCCCCAAACCCTCTCCCCCGCTCTTGTCCCTACTAACCGTACAACACCTTGGGACGTCCTCTTGACGTGAAAGGCGCTATATAAATATAAGTTTTGATTGATTGATTCTTTTCCTTCCTCCTTTATTGATAATAATCCTTGATAATAATAATCCTTGCGTCTTTTATCTAGGCGTCTCAAAGTGCTTCACAGGATATACTGTAAGGTGAACTGACTGTGTATAATGTGGGTGAAACGCGATATAGCGTCTTATCACGTCTTCGAGACATTTCAAAGCGCTTCACAGAATATACTGTAAAGTGGATTGTGTAGTTTGTGGGCGAAACGCGGCAGCCAATTGTTCACATCAGTTCTTCCTTCCTCCTTCTTCCATCCTATATGCATATGTGCACATACACACTCACACGATATCTTTATACAGCGTCGTTTAACAGTACCAGCCGTGGACCAGACCTGGGGATAGGAGGCGATGGGGTGGGTGGGGGGTTTGTGGAGGAAGGGATAAATGACCGAAAAGATGAGGGTTTTGAGAGCGGCCTTGGAACAAAGGGGAGGGAATCTGTGAGTTTTTCAAAATAAGCAGCAACAAGAACCCAAGTAACATCGCAGTAAAACAGCCGTGACCCTCTGCTGGATTACACAGCTCAGCAAGGCTGGAGGGCCTCAGTCAGCAGTTAGGATTTGGCCCACTCCCTCACTAAGCTTAGGGTAAAGCTGTCGACCCTTTTTGATTTTGGTAAGATCCTCCTATCCCCCAAATAAAATGAGTCGCTCATTTCATCTGTGTGCAACTGGCTGCCGTGTTTTGCTGTATCGATGACGTGATAAGGCGCTGTATCAAATGCAAGGATTACGATTGTTATTCTCACTAAATTCTTGGGAAGCATTTAAGGAATCCTCTCTCTCCGCAATCGCGATGAATCACTGTTTTGTCTACAGATTAGCTCGGAACCCTCCCTCCCTCCCTCAAACCGTTCCCCTCACCCCCTCCTTTCCCATCTTTAGGTCGCGTCTGAAGACCCTTCTCTTCGACTGTGCTTACCCCTCCTGCTGGCATGGCCACTGTGAAGCGCTCCGAGCCGCCGCCCGGCGTGGAGGGCGATATATAAATGAAGTTGTCATGGAACCCATTTGCTTTTTAACCAGAATAACTTGTAGTCAAACTCCGAGTCAACTTGCTCAACCAATTTTAGCCAGGACACCATCAGAGGGAAACTCCCTTCTCTTTCTGAATAGGGTGTGAGTTTATTTACCGTTTGCCCAAACAGGCAGGCAGGACTTTGGTTTAATATCTCATCCGTAGATTGGCACCTCCGACAAGACCGCCCCCCCAGTTCCCTCCCCCGTCCCTCCCCCGTCCCACCCCACAGCAGCGCTTCACTGTCATTGTAGACTATGTGAGTTCAAGCCTGACTGTGGGGATTGAACCTACAACCTTCTGACTTAGAGGTGAGAGAAACTAGGCCAGATGGACACAACTTCAATCTGTAGCTGTTTTAGGTGGGAAATCGACCACCAGGGATACATCCTACAAAACCATCTCGGAGTGAAAATCTCAACCTTTTATTTGTTGGGGGTTGGGGGTGATGGGGATGGGGTGGTGGGTGGATGGGTGGGGGGAATGCTCATAAGGAACCCAGAATGCAAACGCTGGAGATTTGCTTCACAAGTCGACACCAAATCTTTGCTCATAGAAATCTACTGTGTTGCCTCGTCTTGCAAAATCTGCCTCGCGCCTGTGCGAAGTAGTCCATGCGTGGCAAACCACAGCCTTATCTCTGAGTACTGTATGTACTTTTTGATATCCCCGGTTTAAAGATTAACAGCCGCTGTTATCAGAAGAAGATGGGCTGAATGGAAGAGTAACAGCTGGCTTGTGTCAAAAAGTCACACTTTGCCTTTGCATCTGGATGGCGAACTTTTGTTTCCCTCCCTTTTCCTCCTCCTCCTCTTCCTCCTTGGGCCACTTCACCCAATGCCTCTTTGTTAACTATTAGTGTCTTCCCTCAACCGCCCCCCCACCCCCCCGATGCTTAAACTAAGAGCATTCATCATAAGAGTATCAGCGATATTAAATACATGCAAGGATTATGGTTTTGTTGTTGATACAAATTTATTGCCGTTAACAGTAATCCTTGAGTTCGATACAGCGCTTTCCACGTCCAAAGCCGGAAGCCCTTCACAGGGTTTGCTATCTGGGATGCCAAGCCTACGTGAGGGACGCTCCACGAATGCAAGTTGTTGTCGATGTTGCGGAAAGTGGTTGTGTGGGATGGGGAGTCTTTAAGATCCGACCGAAACAGGGCACAGACTCGGTGTGACATCTCAATCTGAAGCTCGGTACCTCCAACAAGGGGTGGGGAACTCGAACCTCTGAATTTTTGACTCTATGGGATTGGGGGAGTGGGTGCGAGAGTGTAAGCGACTGAACCTGGCTGGGCATACAAAGATGCGTTGAGAAGTATAATAATAATCCTTGATTTGATATAGCGCTTTTCACATCTTATTGATGTCTCAAAGCGCTTCGCACAATATACTGTAAAGTGAATTGACTGTATATTTGTGGGCGAGACGTATTCAATACACTCACAGACGCACACACTATGCACACACACACACACACAAACACAAACAACCGGGTCAGAACAGATTTCCAGATCAGCATCTCTGGGTTGAAGAAAGGTGTCAGCTTTCCCTATCACGTCCCAGTCAGAGGAGCTACACTCTTTGACACTTCGAGGTCTGATTCGGTCACGGAACAAGAAGTAAAAGCACGAGATAAGCATTGAGAGCTCTGCTTGCCTATCACACACACACACACACACACACACACACACACACACACGCGAGGCTCGAGTGATTGCGATCAGTATCGCAGCACATTTAAAAGCCGCCAGCTTTCATTATCTTGGCACTTGGCGAGACCACGGCTTATTTTTAACCCGTCTAATTTCGGAACAAGGTGCACAACAGAAATCACAGTTGTCTTTATTTTCGCTCTGGACCTGCCTGCCTGCCTGCGTGGGCTGGGAGTGGGTGGGATAGAGTGGGAGATTAATGTCAATCAGGCTCTACTGCTGTGTGATGTTTTTGATACAAATCGCTGTAAATAAAAGAGAGGGCAATTTTAATCAGTGGATCTCAGCCACACACGTAGGGTGTTCGCCTGATTTGGTTGATAGGGCTGTTGCCTCTGAATCAGAAGTCTATGGGTTTACTGCGCACCCGCCCCACCGCCGCCCCTACGCACACATACCTTACACCTAAGTCAAGACTTTGAGCTGCCACAGTCAAGGCTGATGCGCCAGTGCAGTGCTGGGGTGAAGAGCATTGTTCAGATGGGATGTTAAACTGAGCTCCCGTCTGCGCCTGCGTTTGCCTACAAAACGCACTTTGTGATGAAATCCTCCGCGGCGCTCCAACCCGCCATCCCGTCAAAAGGTGCCAACTGAAGCATTCAGATTCTTATTGTTACCAATAATAATATCTGATATTAATAATCCCTGCATTTGATTACACACCTTATGTGACGCATGTGACTGTGCCCAGTTGAGCAAACTGTAGGAGCCAATTGCACACATTAGTGTTCCATGTTCCACAAACAGCCATGGATTGAGTGGCCAAACTTTTCTTTTTGTGAGGGATCGTTACCGCGTTCCGCCAATCGACCAACAACTCGATTGCGATCTAATGCTCAGTAAGCAGAGAGGTGCGGAGTAAGGAAACCTTCCCCCCGAGGTTTCGCCATAGTCCGGGAGTTGAACCCGGGTCACCTTGTTTATATGTGGCGAGCGCCCAAACCCCTACGCTACGGGATTCCATAATACATAATAAGAGGAAATGGAGAGCCAAAGCTTTTTGGCAAATGGACATGAGGCGGATGGATTCCGTCACCTGGTGCCTGAGAAGTTGGACCTTTTCAGAGAAAGCGGGATCTCTCCTGACAGACAGACAGCGAGGGAGGAAGCTAGCAAAGGCCAAGAGAGAGAGAGAGAGGGGGGGTGAGCTGGAGAATAGAGACTAAAAAATCCACTTAATGAAGCCCTAATGTGGCTGGGAGAGAACATACATTGTCGGCACTTGGATTGCTTGCAGCAGGAGCCACGGAAATTGTCAGGACGTCTCAGAACACCAATGAATCGGCCTTTTCTTTCCTCCCTGCTCTTCCTCGTACATTTTCCCCCCCAGAGATAGTGTTGTCTTCACATTGCAAAGGAACAGCCAGAGACAGTAATGCTAGGTGACTCATTGTCAGCTTGTTTTCTTTATCGGAGTAGACTGGCTCATATCCAATTACTTTCCCAGCCCTTATCAATTCATATATTTCTCTCTCTCTCATTTCCCCCCACCCACTCTCCCCTTCCACCCACTCCCTCTCTCTCGCTCCCTCTTGTTCCCTCTCTCTCACTCGCTTGTTCCACACCCACCCCACCCCCAACTTCTGTCTCATTCCTTCTATATATCCGTATTCTTCTCTCTCTTTTTCTCCCCTCCCACCCCCTCTCTCATTTTCTTTCTCTCTCAAATCTCATTCTCTCTCTCTCTCGTTCCTTCTCTTTACTGTCCCCTCACTCGTTCTCTCTTATTCCGTCTCTAACTCTCTCTCTTGTTTCTTCTCTCATTTTCATTCCATCTGTCTCTCAATCCCTTACTCTCTCTTATTCTATCGCTCGCTCGCTCACTCACTCACTCATTTGTTCTCTTCTCTCTATGCAAGTGTTTCCAAACAGAACCATAAAACATTTTAGAATCAAATCTATTTTTTTCCACTGGGCAGAACAATAGGATTAATATCCAGATATAATTTATACACGACTTTCTTTCACGACATTTGTTTTGAAACAGAGAACAGATGTGAATTGAGGGGATCATGTAAATTTGACACAAATATTCTTCATATATCTGCCTTGAGTTACTCAGTCTTTTATGAATCATGCCTAGCCTCTAATGTAAAATCATATTTGTATTTTTTAAAATAGGCTGTAAAATAAAGCAGATCATTATTTTGCTGCAGAAATGTAATTTCTCATCCCACACAAACTATCCTCTGCCCATCAGTCAAAAGGTCAGTGTAGGAAGTAATAATAATGATAACAATATATTTTAATATTTAATACAGCGTCTTTCACGTCAGGAGGACGTCTTAAAGCTATTTGCAGGATTTAATAACGGTAATAATACTTACATTTGATATAGCGCCTTATCACATCCTGATTGTATTTGTATTGATAAAGTATTAAGGATTTTACAATCGAGTATAGTGACTGCATATATTTGTGGGCGAACGCAGCTGCCTCTTTGCACACAGCACAAAATGTTCCACAAACAGGCGAGCGAAGTGGGTAGTCGTATTATCTGTGTGGGGTGGGTGGGGGAGGGTGGGGTTGGGGGAAAAGTTGAGAGAGAAAAAAAACTCCCTTCGCTTTCCAAATAGCCCTGCGGGATGTTTCGTGTGCACTTCATCGGGCAGACGGGACCTTAACAATACAGCGCTCTTGCGAACTTGTGCCTAATGCTTTCCAGGAACGGAAAAGCAGAGTGCGTCTCAGAGTGGAGGGAGGGAGAGAGAGATAGAGAGAGAAAGAGAGAGAGACAGAGAGTGGGCTTTCCATTCCAGATATGGGGGAAATCTCAACGGAACACTCAATCTGGTTTGGATACTCTTGAGCAAAGTGATAATAATAATAATGATAATAATCCTTGCATTTGATATAGTGCTTTTCACGTCTTCTAGATATCTCAAAGCGCTTCACGGAATATACTGTAAAGTGAATTGACTGTATATTTGGCAGCCAATTGCGCACAGCAGTGTCCCACAAACAGTCGTGGATTGAAGTGACCAATTTATTATTGAGGGATTATTATTAGGCGTGTTGGAGTATGGAAACATGCCCAAGATTTCGCCCTAACCTGCATGGAATCGAACGCAGGTCTCACGCTTGCAAGGCGAGTGCTGTAACCATTGAGCTACAGGACTCCACGATGGGTTGTGTCAGACACCCGACCGACAACCTCTGCCCCCACCACTCTTCAACCGTGCCGTTGGTCCCCTTCCCCTCCTTTCCGACCCCAGCTCAGGTCCAAAAACACTGACTGTCCAGCGCCTTGGGACATCCTACTGATGTGAAAGATGCTACACAAATGTCATTTTGTTGTTGTTGTTTATTTGGCCACTAATTTGCAACGTGGGGAAATCTAAGTCACATCATTTACATTAGTGCGATGCACACTGTCTGTTTTCAATGAATAATTGAGCCTCTCTGGCCTCGGCTAAAGTCCCCAAAGTAAGCAATTAATAATAAAGCTGCTCATTGTACACAGACACAGACTGGAAGAGTCACGCAGCAGGAATCTTGCCACAGACTAGTCAGTAACGGCCATTTGTGGTACTTTGCTGTGTGTGTGTGCGTGTGTGTGCGTGTGTGTGCGCGTGTGTGTGCACGTGTGTGTGTGTGCGCGTGTGTGTGTGCGCGCGCGTGGGCACGCACAAAATAGCCATCAAACTGCACTGTAAATTGAACTGATAAATTAGAATAATCATCCTTGCCCTTGATTATATCGCCTTATTGCGTCCATGAGACGCCTCAAAGCGCTTCACAGAATGTGCAGTAAAGTCAATTTGTACGCTGCGGGAAGCCGACTAATTGCGCACGGTAGCGTCCCACAAACAGGCGTGGATTGACTTGAGACCATTTTTTTCGAAAGGGGATTTTTTTTTCCTTTGATATAATCCACGTAGCGCCCGCCCTTCACATGGGACTGACAGCGACTCGGAAACGCCCGAGACCTTAAAACTGCGAGGGTACGCGACTAGTTCTTATTGATACCCTGAGAGGAGACACAGGCGCCATGGAATATTAGTGATATCACGCCGGTAGCGTTTGGAAAGTGATAGGACCGGTTTATCTCAAACTAATTCAGGTAAATATTAAGGATTCCCCAACGGCTCTTGTCAAATCACTCACGCAGACAGTCAGGCACCTCAATACAAATGCCATTGTAACTGTATACACGCCAGCTAACATCCAGTTCTCCTACATTCCTCAATCAACGTGGCATCTTAAGGCAATCATCCCCCACACCCACCACATTCTGTAATTAAAGAATTGTATTCAAGCCCCCCCCCCCACCTTACCACCCCACCTCCCACCCCCACCCACCTCCCCCCATCTTAAAATATTCCGCACCGCAATCTCCAGCGGTTCGGCCTACAGAAACACAGTCACTACACTTGACGGGTTTTTGTTCGGTCAGTCGGGTGGCAAGAGCTAAGGTTTGGGGGACCCCATAGTGTGCGTAATTACTGGAGTCTTATTTGACCCTGAACTATCTTTTGTCCTCCCACATCCGCGCCATGAACAGCACTGCCGTCCACCACCTCTGTAACATTGCCAGACTCCGCCAATGCCTCACCCCTCAGGCTACCGAAACACTCACCCATGCATTCGTCACATCTAGGCTTGACTACGGAAACTCCCTCTTCGTCGGCCTTCCCAGCTCTTCCCTTCTCAATCTGCAGATCATCCAAAACTGCAGCTCGTGTCCTGTCCAGCACTTGGCTCTGCGACCTCATCACTCCCACCCTCACCCAGCTCCATTGGCTCCCCATCCCCCAACGTCCTCATTTCAAGGCCATCCATGGCCTTGTCCCTTACTATCTTTCTGACCTACTGACTGCTTACCAACTGTCCCCTCCGTTCAGCGGGCTCCGGTCAGCTCCATGTCTCCCGCCAAACCCACCCTACTGTCGGTGGCCGGGCTTTCAGCTTCTCCGCCCCTACACTCTGGAACACTATCCCGCAGTCCCTTTGCCTCGTTTCCTTCCTTGCCTCCTTCGAGGCCGGTCTCAAGAGCCTCCTTTTCGATTGTGCCTTCAGCCGCCCTCCCACCTGTCTCCCTCCTGTCTCCCCTACCCTCCCCCATGCTCGGGTCCTGACAATTCAGCACCTTGGGACGTGCTACCGACATGAAAGGCGCTATACAAATTTTATGTTGTTGTTGTTGTTGTCTTAACCAGCTAAAAACTGGTTACGCTTACCATCGATAACACTGTCAAACAAGTTTTACAGTGTGTCCTATAAAGCACTTTGAGACAACCTCCTGATCGATTTTTGTAAGGTAAGATTATCAAGGGAGATGGAGCAAAGCTGGGTAATTGTTGTTGACGTACAGTTCAACCATGATCTTGTAGACTGGCAGGACAGCCTCAACGTTCTCCTCCTATGTTCCTATAAATCCCGTGAAGCGCTTTGGGACGTCCACCCGACCTGATAGCAGGGAATCGTTTCAGCACAGAGATCATTCGTTTGGCATGAGCACACGAGAATGCCCTTGATTTGTGTCAGAGGAATGCAGATGTCTTAAGACGTTAAGAGGAGAAGGCGGCTGGCGCGAAACAAGCACTGTGAGTGATGTGTGGCTGTTCTCTGGATAATTCCAATGTATTATTTAATGTGTCTTTTCCAATTTCAATTGAAATATAATAATGTATTAAGAGCTCCCCCATTGAAGTCCTGGATCGACTTCCATTTGCCCAGTGAGCTGCCGAAGTGAGTGCATTTTCACTGACATGAGCTAAATGAATCCCATTGGAACGAATTTTGTGCCTTAACGCTTTGGAAGGAAGGAACTCTTGTCATTCGCTGCCTTTTGGTCATTGGTCTCTGCCATGCGTGGGTTAAAAATTGGGTTAGATTCCCGGCAGGGCGAAACGTTGGGCGAAACGTAAACACACACGCCTCTATTTACCTAGCAGTAAGTAGGATCGCGGTTGTTGGCCGATTGGCGGATTGCTCTTCCCAGGGTTATTAATCCCTTCGAAACAGTTTTCTTTTTCAAAAATCATAAAAGTTTCGTCAAGCAATCCACGACAGTTTGTGGGACATTGCTGTGCGCAGTTGGCTGCTGCGATTCGCCCACAAATACACCGGCCATTTCACATTGCAGTATATTCTGTGAAGCGCTTTGAGATGTCTCGTAGACGTGTTAATAATAATAATGATCCCTTGATATAGTGCCTTATATAGCGCTCTGAGAAGCTACTTGCATTGTGGGAGGGGGGTGGGTGGGTGGAGGGGAGGTGGGGGGGGCGCGGACGGTGCGATATAAAAGCAAATTGTTGTTGTTGTTGTCATCTAACGCCAGCATGATTATTATTATTATTATGTATTACAATTCCCTTTCGAAAGCTACTATCGAATCCGCTTACAGTCCGTGCATTCCAGACCTGTAACAGCCCTACTGTTTGGAAGCATTCGGTGGTTACAGCATTACTAGGCAAACGCAGTGATGAATTGTCTGAGGGTTGCCTTGAAAAGGAGAGAGAGAGAACGAGAGGGAGAAACACACGTTGCTGTCTAGACCGATGTACGGCAGAATGATACTGAAGCGGCGTTCTCACTCGGGACAATTGGATTAACTTCTGTAAAGGTGAGGACAGGGGCATCGATGGGCTGCCACTGTGTCTGATCCGAGCAAACGGGCTCAGCTGGAAAATGACCCATCAAGTGCACTAAGTGGGTGAGGCTTCACACAGCAATTCAACAGGGGTGAGGGGTGGGGAGCGGAGGGGAGTGGTGAGAGGGGAGGTTGGAAACAAAGCAGCCGAGGCAAGTTGAGCCGTGAAAGGAAGCTGGCAGAGGTCGGGGTGAGGGGGAGAGTTTAAGGACAAAGCAAAAACAGGAGGCAGGTCCTCGGCTTTGGTAACGTCGGGTCAAAACACTACATCGTTCGACATAAAGAAACGGAAGAAATTGATGGAGTCCCGTAGCAGAGTGGTTAGAGAACTCGCCTCGCAAACAAGAGGACCAGGGTTCAATTCCTCGATGGGGTGAAACCTTAGGCACGTTTCCTTACTCCACAACCCAGTTTATCTGATCTACCGGGTCAATTGGCGCATCACTTCCAGGGTCTAATAAGCTCTCTGGGGAATGCGCGCGCTCTCTCTTTCTCTCTCTCTCTCTCTCTCTCTCATACTCTAATGTCCACCCAAACAGGGCACAGATGAGGACCTCGGTCTCGAGTCTCATCCGAAGAAAGTTGATGATTGGATTAATGAACGGATTGGAATCGAGAAAGACGAGTGCGCGTGTCAGGACCCCAGTGGCTCGCGTGATAATAATAACAATCCACGCTTTCGATGCAGCACCTCGTCGAGGCGTCTCAAAGCGCCTCTGGGGATTTTTAACGCCGAGTGCAGTCACTGCGTGATGTGCGGGCGGTTCGCTGGGAAACAGGGGTTGCAGCTGGAGTAGGGCGACCCCCACAAACAACCCGTTGAGAATCTGAGAATAATTAGCAGACGCTTAAACCAGTTACCCCCATTGATTGTTCAATTGTTCCTCAGTAACCTTTAGTCTAGTGGGCCAGTAACGCTGCACTCTCCACTATAAGGGAGCAAAGAGGCCTCTCGTGCCTTAAATAGATTCGAGACATATGAAAAAGCGGGGCCCGTTCAGGAACCAATTTAGCTTGCCTCGTTACGCCACAGCCAGGTTTTGGGGCACAGTGATCGTTTTGGGGTCAACCAGGTGTCAGACACACGCGGAAACCCATCAAGAGTATCCATACCAAGCTGAGAATTCCGTGCATCCCACCTACACGTTGGAAATTCCAGAGGTAGATTGTCGGTGTTGAATGCGCACTCTCTATCACTCCCCCCACCCGCCTTGACTCTCCCTGGAGGGACACAACCAAAGTGAATTGTAAAGTGAATTGACTGTATATTTGTGGGCAAAATGCGGCAGCCAATTGCACACAGCAGTGTCCCATAAACAGATGGACTGAAAATGACCCATTTTCCTTATGGTGTTTACTATCAGGTGCAGGCTGGCAAAACCCCTGAAAAAAACGTTGGTTGGGATAATAAATACTAATACAGTAATAATACTCCTTACATTCGATACAGCGCCTTTCTCATCAGGTGCATATCTCTACGAACGTCACAGGAATTTTACAGTGACATGTAGCCCATTTGCGAGGGACGACCTCCCAGCAAAACAGCCAGGAACAACAACAACAACTTGCATGTTTATATAGCAGCCTTCGAATGGTGGGGTAGAGTTCTGGGGAGCTCGGGAAGGGGAGCGGGTGACCAAAATGGCGGCTAACGCTGAGCGCAATCGTGGACCCAGTACCGTTGTCATTGCACGAATGACTTCAGCTGACCTCGTAGCTTCCTTTTATCTGATCTTTTCCCTTCGCTTCCCTGCTTCTGCTTAAAATACAATGGTTAGCCAAGGGCTCCGTGTATTTATCAGCACAGTTTAAGTGAGAGGGAAAGGGAAGGTTGGAGAGGAAGGTGGTGTGGGCGGGAGGGGAGGCGGGTAAGAGGGAGAGAGAGAGAGAGAGAGAGAGAGCGCGAGGAAGGGAAAAAAAAAGGTCAAAGCATTCTGACTAAATGGATCATGTTTTCATCTAATATTTTTACAAGCGGAGCCTTGAGAATATGTTTCCAATATGCACTCGTCGTTCCATGTTAGTGTTTGGCCCTGCAGTTTGCTTCAGGGGTCCTGACCTCTCCTGTCTCTCAGGGAAAAGGGGTCAAGGTTTGTCAGTGCACTGCTGGCCACTGGTTGAATGACATGATGGTGTATGCGCCAGTGCGGCCCTTGCCTCCGTAATACGTTTAGCCTTTTGGGGGAGAGAAAGCAAGGGAGCAAGAGAGCGAGACAGAGAAGGAGAGAGAGAATCAGGTCGGTCGTGGGGCAGGAATAGATTGCATTACTGCGGAGCAGGACCGAGATGTTACAAATGGATGTCAGGAACCTGTTTGACAGCAAATCAATGTTAAAGCAAATATCTATTCCTTGGACCCTCTCGAGCATGTGTGTGTGTGTAGAGGGGGGGGGGGGGGGGGCGGGGGGGGGGGGGGGGGAGTGGGGTGGTGGGTGGTAGGGTGGGGGCGGACGGACATTTCATTAATTTGACTTAGGGAGTCGCCTCAACCCACAACACACAACGTATGTGGCTGGGTGTGGAGTAAATCCCAACCTAGATATGTATTGAAATCAAAGGCTCCCTTTTTATTTGTCTCCTTTTTATTTGGGTCTGTCTCTCTCCTCTGTGTTAGGCTCCAGTTTTTAATGTCTCTTTGTACTGCAGGCGACAGACCAGCACACAAGGCAATTGGGAATCAGAAGTGATTTAATTATCTTGTTTGAAATGAAATTAAAGACACTGGATATGGTGATATCTCAGAACCTTTTGTGTGGGAGGTGGTGGGAGGTGGAAGTATGGGAGAGTGTTTTTTTTGGGTCTTACTTTCTTTTCTTCCTCACCCTCTTTTGTTTCGTACTCACCGATCGTTGTCTCAAAACACTGCGCAGAATGCACTGTCAAAGTGAATCGACTGTATTTTTTGTGGGAGAAACGCAGTAGCCAATTGCACACAGCAGTGTCCCACAAACAGTTCGTGGATTGAGTGACCAAATTATTATTATTTTTTTGTAGGGATTATTACTCCTGGAAAGCAATCCGCCAATCGACTAACAACTAGGTTCCCATTCACCGTTGGGTAAAAAGAGGTGTGCGGAGTAAAGAAGCTTGACTTCCTTTCGAGGTGAGCGTTCTAATGATTCTAATCAAGTGTGCTACCCACACACACATACCCACTCTCTCTCTCTCTCTTTAAGCTCCAGTCCTGCGGTTTAAATCTGTCGCAAATGCACGAACAGATCTGATGGCAAACGCACGATTTGTTAAATAATCCACAAGCACTTTACGGATGACATTTCTTGACTTGCTCTGCAGTGTCCTTCACTTTGCTTCTGTACTAATTGAGCGCACAGCCTGCTAGTGAGAAATGATATGTTTGCTCTCAAATACCTCTCATATTTCAGTGCCAGAAAACAACACAGTCCGTTCGACGTTGGAGAACCCGACATCCGAAAATCCCTCGAGTGAATCTCTAGCCGGGGATTAATGCGATCATTTTAATAGTTCATTATTTCACGAATAATAAATAACGATTGACACCCCACGGTTCACTTCACAGTGTATTCTGCGTAGAGCTTTGAAGACCTGATAAGGAGCTACGCCAAATGCAAGGAATAGTATCATTAAATTATTATTAACATGTTAACATTATAAGATTAAACTAACATTTAACAGTAACATGCGTTACTGCTGTTGGCTGCGGCGTTTCACCCATAAATGACATGGTCAACTTCAATTTGCAATATCTCCTGTGAAATGCTTTGAGACGTTTCAACAATGTGATGAGGCGCTGTATCAAAATATAAGGACTATTATAATGACGCCTTCAGTGGTTATTCCTAGGAACGGGTTTGAATGACTGTTTCTGTCAGGACAGAATAGGAGGCGCGATCCAAACAGTGAAACTTGCATTCTGCCTTATTTCACTTTTGAAAACGGGGACGTCTCCAAGCACTTTGTGGGATCTTTTCATCACTGTTTTGTGGGCAGCCATTTTACACACAGCAACGTCCCACACACAATCTGTGAAATGATTCACCAGTTTTATCTAGGGATGTGGGATGGGGTGTAGGGAGGAATTGCCAGCCAGGATACCAGGACGCCTTCCCTTCTTTTTTCGAGTAGTGCTGTGGGATCTTTAGTGTCTACGGGCAATTGGGAATCGATTTGGTTTTACGTCTCATCTGAAGGACAGCGTCTCCGACAAGGCAGAGTCCCCCCACTCCCCAGCACTAGAGCCTGAAGCAATGGAGCATCAGAGTAGGCTGTGATCTTAAAGTCCTGACTTGGGGGTGGTGGGGTTTGAAACCACAACCCCCCCTGACTCTGAGACAAGAGTGTTACCAGACCGGCAATCTATTCAACCAAATAGATATGAAACATATTCCAATGTATTACCGGAATCCAACAGTGGGGGTGCAACAGTCACAAAAATAACAAATTATTCCAATAAAATAATCCTTGCATTTTGATGTAGCGCTTTTCATGTCGTCTAGAACTCAAAACGCGCTTTAGGGAATGTACTGTAAAGTGAATTGACTGTCTATTTGTGGGGGAAATGTGGCAGCCAATTGCGTACAGCAGTGTCCCACAAACAGTCGTGGATTGAATGATCAAATTATTATTTTATTTATTTCCTTGAGGGATTATTATTAGGTGTGTGGATTTAAGGAAACGTGCCCAAGATTTCACCTTGCAGGGAATTGAACTCGGGTGTCTTGTTTGCGAGACAAGTGTTCTAACTATTCAGCTACAGGACTCCACTTTAAGTATGCATCTTTTTGTGGGAGCGTTTTTAATTACTTGCAAATAGTGCGAGATTCGAACAGACAATTTTTGTTGGTGGTGGGAGGCAAATGGGATTATGTAGGATCTGTGAGATGCACTCGAATTTGTCGCGACAATAAATTTTGAATAGATTTTTTTCCGCATATATTCAGTCTCCGTGTTCGAGATTTAAAACAGCTAAGTGGAAAACTTTATATATCCCACATGCCTCGGTCTTGGCGTTTAATTTTCTCATACCCACGGAATTTGCAGATTTATAAAGAAACGCCATTCATTTCTCACAGTTTTTTTGAGTGGGGTGGGGAGAGGGGGGGTTGGAGAATTGCACCCAGATCAAGATTTACGCCTGGGACAGTCGGTACTGCTCTCGCTTTCAAGTCTGAAGGTCGTGGGTTCAAGTACATACACAATGACCCCTTTGACACAGTCCTTGTTGTTGCAATGTATCCTGCGCAGGAAATCGCATCGACAATGACACTGATCAAGTTCCGATCGGTGGCCATTTTGAGAGTACGCTTTATTGTAACACAGGGTGTGTATATGTGGGACATCCTCCCTTTCACGAAAGGCGCTATAGAAATATCATTTTGCTGTTGTTGTTTGTCTGTCTGTTTTTATCCACCCCCCCAACCCCAAAACTGCTGTGTTATAACATGGTTTGGATGTGAGGGTTTGGCCAATATAAAACTTGGTTCCAATAAGCCGACCACCAGCCCACTTCCTTCTCTGCGGATTTTCTTTTCGGGAGAGGGAGGGAGGGGGGAGGGAAGAAGTGGAGGTGGGGGAGAGGAGAAGGGAGGGAAGGGGAGAGGAGAGGACAGGGGGAAGAGGAGCAGGAGGTGGAGAGGAGAAACCTTCTCTCTTCCCTGGAAGTCTTGGACTGCCAGGCTCCTCTGAGCCAATGATTAACAACCATGGTTTGGAATCTGAATCGTCCCCAAGTAGTTTGCTCAAAAAGCCGGAACACGAATATAAATTCTCCAGGATCTGGCTGTGTCAGGGGACAGCTACTGGTTTTCCTCCATCCTGCCAAGAATCCCCAAGATATGATCTGCACTCGCAGTTTATGTATGTCCCATCTGTACCTTGTTGAACGAAGCCTCGGACTCCCAAAGGGCAAGCTGTGTTTGCCGGATTCTGCGCTTTCTCTCCTCTCTATCTCCGCCAGGATCGAGCGATTCCCATTGCCAGTTTTCTCCGAGATATTTCCTCCTTTGGGGCGGGGGTGAGGAGGAGAGGGAAGTGATGGTAGGAGGCGGATGTAAGTGAGGTCTCCTTGGATCCCAGCTGGCTCCAATGTGAACGGAATGTCAGGCATCAGCCAACCTACTGTAGAGCTTTCTCTGTGTGTCTCTCTCTCTCTCTCTCTCTCTCTTTCTTTCTCTCTCTCTCTCTCTCTCTCGCTCTCTCTCTCTATAGTCCGGTTGCCTGAGCCAGGCTGGTCTGCAGTACTCCAGTGACACATAGTCACTACACTTCGCAGTAAATCCCACGAGGCATTTTGAAAAGGCTCGACGTGACAAAGCGCTGTACTAAATGCAAGGAATACTATTACGAGTCATTGTGTTTCGAGACGTACCTTGAACAGGGGAGGAAGTCAGAGATTCTGTGGGATAGAGTTCAAGAGAGCTGGACACACACACACACACACACACACATAGACACAGACAAACGCACACACACACACACACAGAAAACATGTACCACATATGGAGATGGAATGTGCCCGGTTTAATTTGAGGGAACTAATATCCTGTTTCTGACCTAAAATTGCCTTTTGTAACCCTGAGTCCTGTGACCTCTTTTTGCTCAGTCTTGGCGTGTATTTAAGTATTAATGTTGTCAGTTACAATTTCTTTCCATATCTCGTTAAAGCATCTCAGCGTGCATTTCCAGCACACTCCAAGTGGTACATTTTAGCGTGCAGATGTTCCTAAGCAGCTGTTTTGCTTGTCTCTGCTGCAATCCAATTCCAATGCAATTTAACAGTAATAATAATAATCCTTGCGTTGGGTTCAGCACCTTACCACATCCTTGAGACATCCCAAAGCTCTTCACAGAACATACACAGAACAAACAGTTATGGATTGATTGATTGAGTGACCAATTATTATTATCTTTATTTGAAGGAATTATTACCCCCGAAAAAGCGATCCACTAGTCGACTAACAATCAGGTTCCTACTTATGTTAGATAAACAGAGTGTGAAGTAAGAAAACTTGCCCAACGTTTCGCTCACTGGGAATCGAACGCACGTCTCTCATTTGCGAGGAGAGTGGTTTAACCACTGAGGTATAGGATTCACAGATACATTGTGTAGGGTACTATTCTCCTCGGCGGTAAGTGGAGAGATAAGCTATTTCTACTTGGAGCTGAACTGGGTGTGAGTCGGGGGAGAGGAGGAGAGGGAGATGGGGAGGTAGGATGGGTGAAGGTTTAATTGGAGTATAAACACCGACAAGGATTAGTTGGGACAAATGGGATTGTTTCAATGCGACTGACACAAGCCTTGCGATGAGGTCCCTGTCTGTGCCATGCTTTGGTGAAGATCGCTCTGTGTAAGTGATATATCGGACAAGGTCGGGAGATTGCCTGGGGGAAATGGCTTCCAGGGCTGTACTCCTCCCTTCCTTCTGGGAAAAGGCACCTCAGGAAATGGCCCTTCAGAAGAGCTGAGGGTTGCGTTTTTCTGGTCACTTCACCATCCTCGCAGAACTTTTGTTATATTTCCAAAGCGACGCAACACAATACAAAACAAAATAGAAAATTCTGTATTTATCCCCTCTCCCCCCCCCCCCCCCCCGCCCACCCCATTCTACCCTCCCCAGAAAGCAGAATATTTCACGGTCGAAAGAGAGCGCGGTGGTCGTGAAAATAATTCAGCTGGCGCATTTCATTAACCACATTATGTCGGAATTAATGAAATAACTCACGATAAAGAAGTCGTGTTTGCGAGGCATCAGCATTCATTTATTTGGATATGGCCTTTAAGAGGCTTAATAAGCAAACCTCCCAATCAGGACTCATTATCATTAGTGCCACTATGTTTGGGCCGGTAGCCCCAAGCTCAAACCTTATACCTATTTTTGATAACGTTCCTTCCTATTCATTCGGACACAGACCATGACATTGAAACACTAATGAGCACAGTAAACAGACAACTGTGTTGGATGACTAAATCTTTAATGCAAATGCAGCGATCGCCGGAGTGCTCTGTTTAACATGTTTAATATGGACGCACTTAAACGAACACGCCACCGCGAGCCTTCAAACCCCTTTGCGTTATGTTTGATCTTTGAAAGTTTGCCTTTTTAACCGCGGACTTTCCTTGGTTTGAGATCGTGACTCTGAACCAACAGACAGACTGAGCCCTTTTGGTCAGCTGGGTGTCTGACAGACGTGGAAACTACTCAACCGTGCTCAGGAGTCTCCAAACCAGTCTGAGAGTTTCACAAATGTGTACCACCTACGCATTGAGATTTCCCCTGTGTGTGTGAAATGGAATACACTTTGCGTATAGCACCCTTGAGCATATCCGCAAGCCATCTCCATCCGACCACCTTCTCAAAGCCCGAATGACATTGACCATATTGGTCTCACCTCACCAATCCCTCTCCTTGTCATTTTCTTGTGTGTTTATTCTCTCTCTCTCTCGCTCTCTCTGTCTCTGTACTTTGCTTACCTCATTCAAGAGAGTATTTAGGTGCAGGTTGGCGAGAGCCAAGGCTTAGGGGAGGATCCTGGAGTGTGCATTGAGTGAGGGTGGGGGGGTGGGGGGTGGGAGTGAGTGCTGGAGTTGGGTGAGGTGGCTGGGTTATGAAGCCCCCAAACTTCTGACTCGCAGACGACAGCTCTACCAACACAGCCTTGCTCACACTCAACCAACATCAACAACAAAATGACACTTGTGGGGCGCCCTTCACGTCAGGAGGACTTCCCACCGTTCCAGGTGAAGCTTTCTGGAACCTCCAGACATATTTAGTTGCCTTTAAACTGATAAAAACAAGCTGTCAAAAGGAAAACCAGCGTGGATTACATTTTCTTCCTCTAGGGAGAGAATGATTATTCTCACCCATTTTTGACAGTGACATGCCGCCCTTTCAATTCGACTCAAAGAGAAATAATAAGGGAGATTTAAATGGAATATATGACACTAGCCAGTTGCTAGGGAGTGCTACCTTTCAATCCCTTTTAAATAGGATTACGGGATTAATTCAGAACTCACCTTTGGGTTTTTTTTATTTTCTTTGTACATCTTTTTTTTGTATCTCTCACACCTCGAGCGATGATGTGAATATGATTTCACCAGAAGTGTTAATCTTTTCAGGGTGCTAATCCTGGTTAAACCTCTGGCCCATTGAAGCACTTTAATCCTGTTTTGTATATTTTGTTACCAGGGTAACAGTCAGTCAGTCAATCAGTCAGTCTGTCTGTCTGTCTGTCTGTCGTTCCGTCTCTCTCTCTCTCTCTCTCATTTTTTCTCTCTCTGTCTCTCTCTTTCTGTTTGCAAATGTGTCTTTCATGCCCAGCAGTGGAAATGACAAGGAGAGGGATTGTTGAGGTGAAGCCAATATAGTCAATGTTATTCGGGCTTTGAAAAGGTGGGTGGACGGAGACGGCTTGCGGACATGCCTAAAGAGTGCGATGCGCGAAGTGATGCGTTCTCCCTAGGCGCAGTCCGTCAAAATGTGAACATAGGAACAAAGGAAAAAGAGCAGGCCATTCAGGCCCTCGAGTCTGTTCCACCATTCAATTAGATCATAGCTGATCTGTACCTCAACTCCAAATACCTGGTCTTTGCCTCATATCCCTTGATACCCTGACCTAACCAACATCTATCCACCTCAGTCTTAGAAAATTTGAATGGTTCCAACATCCACAAACTTTTGGGGGAGAGAGTCCCAGATTTGCACAACCCCCTATGCGTAAAAAGATGCTTCCTAATTTCACCCCAAAACGGCCTATCTCTAATTTTAAGATTATGCCGTCTTGTTCTTTTGTTGTGAACTAATACAAATCTATCTCATTTGATAGATTATCATAATACCTCTCTGTTGGGTTATAATAATAATAATCATCCTTGCATTTGATACAGCGCCTTATCACGTTGTTGAGATGTCTCAAAGCGCTTCACAGAATATAGTGTGTAAAGTATAGTGACTGTGTGTTTTTGTGGGTAGGGCTCACTAAGGGGAACCGGCACTGAAGCCCTACCTCCTCCGCCTAATTGGGTATCCGAGCTGTTGTGACGGATGGAGTGGATCTGTCTGCCCAACTCAAAGCCTCCGCAAGGCTCATCTCCTTCTGTGCAGGGGTGGAATCTATTTATTCTGCCCGCTTTTATTTAGGATGATTGAATTAGGGATAGGAATTTCCTGTCCAGAGAATTTCCTGTGGGGAGTGAGTTTGCAATGGCAAGCCTTCTCTGCAGTTAAGGTTCCTCCCCACATCTACCTTTCCTTCCAACTACCATCCACCCACCACCCCCACTCCACCACCAACCCCCAACTTGCCTCAGCCGCTTAAACCTGGAGAAATCGCTGGTTTCCGAATCTTTGTCAGCTATCTCCTGTTCCCCCCTCCAACCCCCTGACTTTGCCAATGACAACTTGCGTTTATATCGCGCGAGCTGCTCATGCAGGGTAGAGTCTCAGGTTGCTGAAGTGGGGAGAGGGAGCAACAATTCCTTCTCTCTCTAGCTATCCTGACATCCTCCACTATCTCTTCTACCAGGGCCCTCCTTCTCTACACCAACAACGACTTGCATTTATATACAGCGGCCTTTACGCGGGACGGTATCTCGGAGCTCTCCACTGGCGTCTCCTCTCTATAGGAGGTGGGAGGTGGGCTGTGGGGGGGTGGAAGTTTTGGACGAACTGAAGAGAAGGAGACGAAAGAACATTTAAAAAAAACATTGGTTTCAAATTTGGACGTGAGCGAGCATTTCGCCTGCCGTCAAACCCTGGCGCTTATCCAAACAGAGCGTTCTCGAGAGGTCTCGCCGCCTCGTTCCGTCAAGAATAACAAACCGCGGGTGTCGCTCGGCTTTTGGAATTTACGCTTTATTTGTTTAAACTTTTACGACTCGGTTCCTGTGATATGTAAGCCCTCACTTTTTGTCAGGCGCGCAGAGGTGAAATTAAGGGAAGCCGGATAGTGAGAAAAGCGGGAGGGCGAGCGAGCGAATGACTGAGAATGTCTCCCTGGGCTGGGTAACCATACCAAAGTACTCCAGCGCCTTGGGAACGTCCTCCCGATGTGAAAGGTGCTCTGTAAATGTCATTATGTTGTTGGGTGTTGTTGTTAATCAATTAAATCAATCAAACCAGCTTGTTTTATCTTAGGCGCTTGTAGGGTGACGAGGCTACGGGATGAGAATAAATAATAGTAATAATCCTCGCATTTGATATAGTGCCTTATCACTTTGTTGAGACGACACAAAACACTTCAAAGAATATACGGTCAAGTGAACTGACTGCGTGTCTTGTGGGCGAAACTCAGCAGTTGCCAATTGCGCCCAGCAGCGTCCCACAAGCAGCGGTGGCTTGAGTGGCCAAATCATTTATTCATTTATTTTTCGGTAGGGTGTTATTGCTCCCCGGAAAGCGACTGGCCATTTGACTGACAAACCGATTTGCTACGCGTGGAATAAGGAAATCTGTCTACATGTTTCCCCCCGCTCCCCGCATGAATCGAACCCAGGTCCTCTGGATTGCGAGGCGAGTGCTCTAACCACTAGGCCACAGGACACTGGAAAGTTTGGGGGCATTCCCTTCCTGCCGGTGTTTCTCACTGGTGCAGCTGAACATTTGGGCTTCCAAACATCTGGAAAAGCCCAAATGTGCATTAGAGAGAGGAAATCAGCCTGGATTAGACCTTCTTTGGCCTCTGCTCAAATCTGGAGCCTGTATTGTAAATATTTTCCTTTCTCTTGGGCGATTAGACTGACGAGAGGCAAAGTCTTTCTCTCTCTTTCTCTCTCTCTCTTTCTCAAGCATTTTCCCCTCTCTCTTGTTTTTTTTTCTCTCTCTGTACGAAACCATTTTAGCTCAGACGCCGGGTGTGGGAGCCATCTCCCAGGCTATTAATAGAGTTTGGGCAGTGAGTATGCAGAGGGAGGGAGGTAGGAAGGGAGGGACTAAGGGTTAGAAGGGCACTCTGGTAGTGGGTGACGGTGTCAGCGTTTCAAGGGAAGATGTGTGGGTTGTGGCAGATGGACTTGGTGCCAAGGAAAAGTGGCGCCAGTCACGTAAATACGCAGAGGAGTCAAACAGCTGGAGCACGCTAACATTTACAGAAGGAGAGAGAGAGAGAGAGCAAGAGAGACAGCGAGTGAGTGAGAGAGAGAGAGAGACATCAAAAAATGACAAATGTATCACTGAACCACACAGAGTGCACTTCTATTTTGGTCCGTCTCTCTTGGTCTCAATGGGAAACCTTGCACTGTACGGTTGCAGCCATCCAGGATGGATATATATATATATCTTTAAAGGGAGCGAGAGCTGCTCTTGTTGAACCAGCCCCTTTGCCTAATTTTTTATTTTCACTCCCACACCCCCCACCCCCAGCTCACAAAAATCCTCCCCAACCACTCTTTCCCCTGCCCCTCCAAACCCTGACTCCCACCCCGACTCGCCCACCCACCCCCTCCGAATCTGGCAGCAAAATGTTTATTCATTGGCAACTTGGTGCGCACATCATCACATTAGTCTGTTTGACTGGACTTTTCACACAAGTGAGTTTTTCTGCAGGGAAATTAAATGCAGAGGTTTTCCAAGCCAGCTGCTTGTTCTCTTGAACCCAGGAGATTATGGTCGGAGTAACATTGGCAAAAGCCTGGGAACTTCGTGAGCGGGGAGGCAACTGTGTTACCCACCGAGCCAGCTGTCGGCCTGTGGCTTAGTGGCTAGCACTCTCCACTCTTGACTCAGAAGGTTGTCAGTTCAAACCCCCACCCACGTGAACTCCGAGCTAGTCTAGGCTGATCGTTCCATTCCCTTGCACCTCCCGACCTATCCGACCTGCTTAACCACCCACCCACCCCACTCCCCACCCCTCCGCTGCCTCCGCTCGGCTGGGTCGGGCATCCGAGTTGTCCTTCGTGCCTTTCCTCTCCGCTGTTGGTGGCTGTGTCTTCAGCCACTCTGCCCTGAAACTCTGGGACTCTCCTTCATTCCCTCTGCTTTGCCCCCATCATTCCCCATCCTTCAATTCCCTCCTAAAGAACTTACTTTTTGATCGTGTCACCTCCACCCACCCCTCTCTCCCCACTGGCTCGCTGTCAGACTCCACCTATGAAGATGTGAAGCACTCGGAGACGCTATTCTTCAGAGGAGGGTATGTGAGTGTGCGAATGTGTGTGGGTCTGTGTGCGTGGGGATGGGTTTGGAGGTTTCTGTGTTTGGGAGTGTGTGTATGTGTGTGGGTGTGTTAGTAGTGTGTGTGTGTATGTGAGAGGATATGTGTGGGAGTGTTTGTGTGTAAATGTACTATGTTGGTGTGTGTGGGGGGGTCTATGTGTGTGTATATGTGTGAGTGAGTGTGTGTGTGCGCGTGTGTGTCAGTGTGTGCGTATGTGGGAGTGAGGGTGTGTTTGAGTGGGTGTGTGTGTAATATTCGATTACCTTCCTGCTCGTAAATTGGTGGGAAAAAAACTCAGTATTAAAAACTCTGATCGATAGATAAAGAGCAGTGAAAACAAACCGCCTGGACATTCAGTGGAGTGTTTGCCCCAATATCGCTCAGTTAATGTGTACTCAAAATCCCAGTGTCCTGACGGGGAATCTGCCGGGCGAAACCCGGGCTTCGGTCAGAGAGGGAAGGTGATCAGTGTGACACACCAGCCCTGATATCAACTCCAGGCAACGTGAGATGAAACCACAACAGCAACTTGCACTTATATTGCCTCCTCCCTCCACAGTGTCGCTGAGCGCTTCACAGTGGCGAACACTGAGGCCTAGCCAGGGGGTGACCGTAAGCGCAGTGGAAGAGAAAGGTCTTCAGGCGCGACCTGAAGATGGGAAAGGAGTGGGGAGGGGGAAGTGGGGGGCGAGGCAAAGGGATTGAGGGAGGGAGTTGCAAGGTTTTGAGGTGTTGTGGCTTAAATGCATGGCTGCCAATGGTGAAGCAGAGGATTCGGGGAACAAGGAGGAGGCCAGACCCAGTAGAGCGGAGGCAGAGGGTACCGATGTGAGGATAGAGGAGGTGAAAGAGGTGGGGAGGGGTGGGGGAGGGGGAGGGCATGTCGAGGAGTGGAGAGATTTCAACATAAGAGTGAGGATCTTTGAAGTCGATCCACTCTGTGACAGGGAGCCAGTGAAGTTTGGCAAGGAACTCGCATATATATGGTGTCCCTTACGCAGGGTAGCGTCCCGCAGAAGGTATGCGTGAATCAAATCACCCACTAACTAACTAACTAACTAACTAACTAACAGGCTTCGTCTGGTTTTCACCGTTTCATTAAAAAAATTACCCCCCCCAAAAAAAAAAACGCTCGAAAATTGTCTGTTTCAATTAGTTTGGTTGTTTTTGGTGCCAGTCAATCCCTGGTTTTCCTGCTATTTTAGATTTGAAAACTGCGCTCTGTGGAAACATATCGTTTGAATAATGGTTTTGACCCTGCTCCCACCCCCTCGCTCTGCAGTATTTCAGCTGGCTGACACTGTTTTTATGACTCCCCTTCATTAGTTTGGCAAAGCTCTGGTATATGCCAGGGCTCTCTCTCTCTCTGCTACTCGTTGTATTTGTACAGGAAGATAACTGAGCATTCTTCACACCTTGATACTAACTGAGCTTGTGAATTTAATTGGAGGGGTGGGGAGGGGTGGAGGGCAGAGGAATTATTGGCCAAGACATCAGGTTAATCAGAATAATAATCCTTGCATTTGCGTTTGAGTCTTTATAGTGTTTGAATCATTTCAAAATGCTGCGCAAAATATACTGTAAAGGGAATTGTGGGCAAAATGTGGTAGGCAATCGCACACAGCAACGTCTCACAAACAGTCATGCATTGAATTTTATCAGCCCCCCGCCGGAAAGTGAGGTGCCAGTTGACTAACAACCGGTTTCCAACTTACTGCTGGGTAAACAGAGTCGTGGTGGAGAAAGGAAACTTGCCAAAGGTTTAGCGCTGGCCGGGAATGGATCCCGGGATCACTCGCTTTCGAGCCGAGCACTCTAACCAATACGCCATGGGAAATGTGGGTTAATTCAGCAACACTTTCCACTGCCTTTGGGGCCCGCTGATCAAACAGTAATGAAGACAAGGGTGAACAACCAGTTCAGCAGCCGGGGGCTAATTTAACAAATCTGAGTTACTCCAGGGCTAAATTTCTCTCGCCATTTCAGAGCGCTTGTCTGTATTTATTTGTGCTAGCTCCTGCACAATGTTTATTTGAATCAGTTATACGCATCCTGTAATATTTTCAATAAAATGTGTCCTTTTTCATGTCGCTGTGCCTTACTGATCCGTTCATCAAAAAGTCACCCTGATTTCTTCAGTGTTGTGCATGTGTGTGTGTGTGTGTGTGTGTGTCTGTGTTGTCTGTGTGTGTATAGAGGGGGTGCGGGATGTTGGGGAGAAGGGCTAAAACCTGAGATGTGACTTTCACTGCTCTATTGGATTTTATTGTAAAGTGCAGTGACTGTGTGTTTTGTGGGCGATTGGCTGCCGTATTTCATCCACCCAAGATACTGTATCCAGTCGATTGACTTTACAGCATGTTCTGTGATGCCTTGAAGACACGATATGGCTCTAAATCAAATGCAAGGATTATTATTATTATTAGCACTATTATTATTACAATGAGCTCTCTGGGTGTGCCAGGGCTCTGCTTTCTCATGTGAAAGCTCCTTTTCTCATACTCACAGACCAAGAGATGGTCATTCTGTCTGCGTCGCACAGAAACTGCACACTTGTCAGCTGCTAATTCATATTTTTCCGTGTGTGTTTCTGCGGTCCCATGCCCATTAATGCCTTTGACCTTGAAAACTATGCGGATAACGGGAGATAATGGGGGAAGTGATCATTATTTCAGACGCAGCTGTGCTCAAACGCCGTCTTCATTGCCGACCATTAATTAGTTTGTCTCTGATACCGGACGAGAGCTGATAACGTCACATATGAAACCCACCAGACTGCACTCTTTCTGCCACCTCTGTATTCTGTTGCAACTAGCTAATACTAATAAAAATAATCCTTGCATTTGATATTTCACGTCTTCTAGACGTCTCAAAGCGCTTTACAGAATATACTGTAGGGTGAATTGACTATATACTTGTGGGCGAAATGCCGCAGCCAATTGCGCACAGGAGTGTCCCACAAACAGTGGTGGATTGAAATGACCAATTTTATGATTGTGTTGTTTTGGAGGGATTATTATGAGGCGTGTGTGAGTAAGGAAACTTGCTCAAGGTTTCACCCTGACCTGCCTGGATTTGAAACACAGGTCTCACGCTTGTAAAGGGGAGTGCTACAGGACTCCATGCAGCTGTAAAATGGTGATATCTCTTAACAGCATTCCCCAATGATAAACGCAGATATACAGTAAAAATGCAACTTCGATTCAAATGCATTGTGGCAGCGTTATAGGTCTGGTTGACCCATCACGGAAACACACTTAAAAACTAATAACAATAGTACTTGCTAGAGGACGACTCAAAGCACCTTAGAAGGATTAATTCTAAAGTGTAGTGACCGGGCGTTTAAGTGGAGATCCTAGCTGGAAGCCGATCAGACATCACATCAGCACCATGAGAAATTGGAAGAAATTGAGATTTTTCAAACACACCTGCTTGAATTAAGCAATTTAAGACGTCCTTCTGATGTGAAAATTTAATATATGTAGCTGAAGTGTATATATATGGCTGAAAACGACTGTATGTTTTGTACAGAGAACTTTCTGAAAACTTTTTAAAAACTTTTTAAAAACGTTTATCTTAATGTCTAAAATACTATAATTCTAATCCTTGTACTTGATATAGTATTTTATCAAAGAACTTCACAGAATATAGTGCAAAGTGAATTGATTGTGTAATTTATGGGCTAAGTGTGACAACCAGTTACGAACCGCAGGTCTCTCAAACAGTCACGGATTCAGTAAACATTTTTAAAGGGATTATTACCCAGGGAAAAATGATTTGACAAACGATCGACTAACAACTGGGTTCCTACTTATTGCAAGGTAAGCAGCATGTGTGAAGTAACTTTTTGCGTAACTTTTTGCCCTGTCTGGGAATCAAGACAGGGCAATCAAACCTGGGTTTGATTCCCATACCTCTCGCTTGTGAGGCAATTGCTCTACACTCCACTCCAGGACTCCACTGTACTGGGATTTCCTCCTCCATCCATATGTTTGTCCTGTTGCTACCCCCCCCACCCCCCACCTGCCCCCACCCTCACCCCCACTCCTCCCCAACCACTCCCCCCCTACCCCATCGTCACCACACTCTCTTGTTACATGACCCAAAACCTGTTTCTTATCAGAGACTGTGAGAGAGCTGACAGCCCGTGTGTTGTCCTGCTTTGACATCGAGTAATTAATAACACAAGGAAGTTGCACTGCAATGTTTACATTCGGCAATAAACACAGTCAAGAGGCTGGCACTAGCAAACGCAATGCTTAACAGCGCACTGGAAAGTGAATGGCTGATGAACAGTTTAATGCAGTACCCTATGTATAGGGATGGAGGGAGCGAGGATGGGATATGTGTGTGTGTGTGTGTTTATGTGGAAGGAAACGGAGGAATCTCACTAGGGTCCAGATTTGCCTAACTTAACACGTACATTTCTGCAGGTTCTTAAAAGAAACCGGCGCAGGGCACGGGGAGCGGGAAGTGGGAAATGGCCCCGCCCACCAAAAAAAAAGTGGACTTTGAAATCGATGCCTAACTCTGAATAATATTGATAATAACACTTTGCGTTGAAACTATAAATTTCGAAATCCTTATGTTCCAAACAGCGCCTTTCACATTGTCAGGATGTCTCAAAGCGTTTCAAGGGACTTTCCGTAAAAGTGCAGTGGTGGTTCGTTTCGTGGGCGAAAAACCCGGCAGCCAATTTGCGCACAGCAACATCCCCACAAACAGTCATGAATTGAACTACCAATTTTATTTAGGGGTTTTTGTATAGGGCCGCAGGATCTTTCATATCCATCTGAACGTGGTGGGCTTGAACCCACAACCTTTTACTTGGAGGCGAGAGAGCATTGACCGAGCCAGGCTGACGGTCAAGAATTCACTCCCAGCCTCTCCTTCCATTCTTCTTGTGATGACTTCAAATACTTGTCCTCTTTGTTACTGACTCTCCCCAGTCAGTCATGCAGTCATCAACCCTGTTGAGACCCGTCAATCCTCACGCTTTCTCACACAGAGAAATGCGCTTTGATGGGAAAGTGCAGACGTGTGGAAGTTTCAAAAGGGTTTCAGTGATGCCTTGCGACAATCCGGACACCCAGGTCAAGAGTTCACAGGTTCAGGTTTTATCATAATAATGATAATAATAATTCAGGTCTTCGAGACGTCTCAAAGCACTTCACAGAAAGCAGTGTAAAAGTGAATTGACTGTATTTTTTGGTGGGTGAAACGTGGCAGCCTGTTGGGCACAACAGTGTCCCACAAACAATCGAATCATCCATCTGCCCAAGTCCCGTTGAATTTCCTATTTTTGAATAAGTTTGACATTACTCATTTTTTTGCACAAGTCATGGTCCCAAATACTTATCTGAGGTTTATTGTATTCACCTTCTGCAAATTAACTCCCTGTTACTCTCTGCTTGAAACCTTTCTAAAGGTCAGTGTGTTTAGTATCATTTCTCTGCTGTTAGAACCACTTACCTTTCCTTGCCCAGGGGTCAGACTCAATGTTTTCTAACCTTCTCACACTTCTGAGTCTCCCTTTGCAATATTAATAATAATAGCAATAATCGTTGCCTTTGATTATAGAGCTTAATGTGAGACGTTTCAAAGCACTTCATGGGATATACCGAAAAGTGGAGTGACTGTGCATTTTATGGTAGCTAGTTTGCACACTACAGTGTCCCACAAACAGCCATGGATTGAGTGACCAATTTTATTTGGGGGATTGTTGGCTGGGACAACGGGAGAGAGAAACTCAATTGTCTCTTCAACTAAAGTCGGGGAATCTTTAACATTCGTTGGTTTAATGCCTCATCTGAAGGATGGAATGCGCAGTCACTACAGTTCACCGTATACCTTGCGTAGCTCTTGGAGATGGCTTGCAAGAATGCACCCCAGCCCCTCGCTGCTTCAACTCCCAGAAGATCTGGATTAAAAGCAAAGTGGCACAGACACAGGTAAAATGATATTATAAAACATGAAAGTAACTGGGAGAATCGTTGTAGAGGATGTGGATAGGAGCGTGGAGTATTCGGCTATTTTGAAGGGACGGCGCACAAATTGGCTGCCGCGTTTCGCCCACAAAACACACGGTTACGCCGCTTTACAGTGGCTCCCTGGGCAAGTTTCCGTACTCCACACGCCTAATAATAATCGGTCCAAACAAAACCACAACAATCAATATTGGTCATTTCAATCCATGACTGTTTGTGGGACACTGCTGTTCGCAATTGGCTGCCACATTTCGCCCACATATATACAGTCAATTCACTTTACAGTATATTCTGTGAAGCGTTTTGAAACATCGATAAGATGTGAAAAGCGCTCTATCAAATGCAAGGATTATTATTATTTTATTATGAGCTCTTTGGGACAGGTTTATACGCACTCCACCCTGCCTGAAAGCTGTTGTACCAAATGTAAGGATTATTCTTATTCTTAACTGGCTCACACTATCCTTGCACTAAGTGCCTCAGACACAAGCAATAGCAGTCAGTAAGCGTCTATATTAGAGCAGTGTTGGGGGCTTTAACACAGGCATCTAAATGTAATGAGTTAGGAGCGAGGGAAAATGGGATTACAATGCTGGAGAGTGTGCTTGCAATCACAGGGCACTGCAGATTTGATGTTTTTACAGATGATAAAAGGATTTCTGAATATAATCAGCCAGCGTAGCTGTCAAAATTGATCTTGTTAAGTGGAGCAATGCAATTCTTGATAAGAAAGTAATTTTATAAAGACAAACGTGGCGGTGGATCTGAACGGACCTGCGGGCCACGGAATTCCTCCTGCTCTCAGCAAAGCAGTCGATGGGGGGCAGGGAATCATCCCACTCAGCTCCTGTTAAAGCCTCCCTGCAGACCAAAGCCCTAATCGGTTGGGTGATCCTAGCTGGACAAGCAGTGGGAAAGCTTGCCAGACAACACTATCAATGGCAATGGTTTAGCCGGTTAGACTCCAGCAATTAGCCCATGCATATTTTGGGTTCCCCCCCACCCCCCAAGCCCTGGCTCTTGCCAACCTGTGCCTAATACTTTCTGGAATTCGGTAAGCAGAGAGAGAGAGAGAGAGAGAGCTCATTCCATTACAACAATCTATCTCTGGGATTTCCATGTGTAGGTTGGATGCATGGAATTCTCAGTTTGGTTTGGAGACTCTTAAGCGACGGTGATGGGTTTATACACATAATAATAATAATCTTTGCATTTGATATAACGCTTTTCACATCTTAGTGACGTCCCAAAGAGCTTCACAGAATATACTGTAAAGTGAATTGACTGTATATTCATGGGTGAATCGCGGCGGCCAATTGCGCACAGCAGCGTCCTACAAACAGTCGTGGATTGAAATGACCAATTTTATTATTGTGCTTTTTTTGGACGGATTATTATTAGGTGTGTGGAGTAAGGAAACTTGCCCAAGGTTTCGCTCTGACCTGCCTGGATTCGAACACAGGTCTCCCCAGCTTGCAAAACAAATGCTCTAACCACTAAGCCACAGGAGCTCCACTCCACATTCTGCGTTCCACCCTCTTCACCCCCTACCACCACACACACACCACCACTAAAAAAAAGCATGATGGCAAAGTAAGGGTGAATAAGGCTAATGGATGTTGCCTTGAGGTTGAGGTTTGGTTGTAGTTTAGCACCTATACGTTAGCTCCCTGAGCACAGGTCAAGCCAAACAAATATTTAGCTCTTTGCAATCAATCTCTCAGAGCTGACCTTTGCTGATGTTCCTCTCCGTGCTTGTCAGTGAGTGAACTGGGCGGATGTCACTGAGGAGATTGGGGAGGAATGCTTGGAGGGGTGAGTTGGAGGGAGTAGGGTGGGGGTTTTACTGATGGTGAGGAGGGAGGGATGGATGGATGGATGGATGGCCGGAGAGAGAAACAGGGGCTTAGTGAAAGAATATGCTCAAAATGAAACTCAGGTGAGCAGTTATGATGGTTTCTGTGCAACCTGGCTGCTAGACATAGATAAGGATTTGCACTATCTTAAGGATTGATTAATTTCAGAGCAAAGTTGTCCTCTGCAGCGTCACTCTCACACTCTCACACACATACACACACACAACACACACACACACAGGACAATTTAAGTAATTGCCTTGGAAACAATGAACAGTTAAAAAAAGAATGCACCTGATCAGTAAATAATAAGATATATAATAATAATGCATACGATTTAGCGCTTTATCATGTCGTCGAGATGTCTCAAAATGATTCGCAGCATACACTGTAAAGTGGAGTGCATTTTGTGGGTGAAATGCGGCAGCCGGTTTGCGCACCTCAGTATCGCACAAACCATCGTGGATTGAGTGACCAAATTTGTTTTTGTTTGCTGGGATTATCACCCTCGGAAAGCGATCCGCCAATCGACTAACAACCGGGTTCCTCCTTACTGCTAGGTAAACAGAGGCGTGTGGAGTCAGGAAACTGGCCTAAGATTTCGTCCCTGGCCGGGAATCAAACCCGGGTCCTCTCGCTTTGCGAGCGCGCTAACCACTACACTACAGGACTCCACAAAGAACAAAGCAGCAAGAGTTTAGTTCTGTACAATGTAATGACCTCCCTGTGGCTTTTCTTTCTCTCGCTCTCTCTCTCTCTCTGTGTCTATTGAGCCAGTGCTGTAGCTGTCATTGCTGCCCAAGGCATCGGATTATCATCCTGATTCCACAGGCCCCAACTAAATGTCAGAATTACACATCTCCTCGCTTGCAGTGAATGCTTTAATTAGTGCAATGTGTTTACCCTTTTACACTGCCACCTCTCTCTACCATTGCCTTGGGGCCAAGAGCAGACAAGAGGCAGTTTATTACCCTCAACATGTAGTGAGCTGCAGACACATCTTGTCTTCTAAACCACCCGTGAGCCTTTTCACCCCCCCCACTCCCCCCCCCACCACCACCACCCGTAGATAATCTAAGATAAAAAATATTTGGTCACTCAATCCACGACTGTTTGTGGGGTCACGACTATGTGCAATTGGCTGCCACGACTCACAAATACAATAAACACTCACTTTTCAGTAATAATAATCCTTGCATTTGATATAGCGCTTTTCACGTCTCCTAGACGTCTCAAAACGCTTCACAGATTATACTGTAAAAGTGGATTGACTCTATATTTAAGCGCTTTGAGACGTCGATAAGACGTGGAAAGCGCTATATAAATGTAAGGATTATTATATATTTGTGGACGATTATTCAGTTAAGCGCTTTTTGCCGATCCCAATTTGCTGATAAGACGCCCTATCATACACAAGAATTGTTATTTGGCAAACCTAATCAGACAGATTTTTTTTCTTCTTGACTTCAGAGGAGAAAGGTCTGCAAATACTGTCACTTCATTAATTTTTCAACTCTTGCACATCTTACTTTTTCCCTTCACTTTAATCCAAAGACAGGAACCTTATGTTGCTTAATTCCCCCCACCCCACACACACATACACAAACAAAATCTTCCCCCGCTTCTGCCCCCCCCCCCCGCCCCCCCTGCCCCCCCACCCCCCCCACCACCCTGCAGTTTGTTAGAGAGTCATCGGCTTAAAGGCTTCTTAAATCGGAATAATTATAAGGAACGTTAGGATATAGCTGAGATGGCGTTCCCAGGGATATAGCTGCCAAGAAAATGCAGGAAAGTGGACTGCAGATTGACGTCTTGTGTGAGAGGCTGGAAGCAATAACATGATGAGTGATGAGACTGGGAGTGCAAATACTGCAAAAAAGTTTATTGCTGTCATATTCTGACTGTCTGGTGCCTCAATACAGTGGCTCTTCTTAACCTTAAAGGAACACTACTGGGTTTGAAGGCAGTTCTGCCTTACAAGATCAACCCATTTAACTTATGTTTTCTCTCTCTCTCTCTCTCTTTCTTTTTCTCTTTCTCTCTCGTTCTCTCACTTGCCGACCTTGTTTAGCTTTCTCAAGAAACTTGGCTCCCTTTCGTGAGGTGTGTCTTCGTGTTAAAAAAAGAGAGGCATCTGGTTCTGAATTTTGTTTACCGTTGAATTGCATTTTGGGGGGAATGGAAGTGAGACACACAGATTCACATATACCATGCACATATACACACGCACACACATGCACACGCAAACATACACACACGCACGCATGCTCGCACACATGCACACACAGCAAAAACAATAACTTGCAATTATATAGGGCCCCTCATGCTTGATAGCTGACGAGAGAGAACAACTGAGAAAGGGACAGAGAGAGAGAGCACAACACAAACACACACATACAAACACACATGCACACAACATACACACTCACAAACACCTACGCACTCGCATACGCAGATACACACACTCACATACACACCCACCCACACACTCACATACACGTACACACGCACGCACGCACACAACACACACAATGTGGCTTCGATCAAGTTGTCTTGGAAGGATCACTGTAAAAAGGGATGGTTTTGACCCCTGAGCTGCAGGTCTCAATCCTTCACCTCACCTCCAGCACAGCACATGGGGTGCAGGGAATGAAAACGAACAGATTAATTGACCATTAATTGCCCGTGCCTGGAACTGTTTAGGATTCTTGCTGTCGGAAGACTGATGAAACAGCCTCAATATCAAGTTGCCTTCAGTTTTTCAAATCATCCTATCCCTCTGTGTGTGCTCAGATCGAAAAGTATTTTCCCCATGTAATCCTGTTCTCCCCTCTTCAAAATCCCCCATCATTTTATACAAATATTTTTATGGGTTGAGGGGTGGGTGTGGTGGGAAGTCACTGCATTGCTGTCCTTCAGAGGAGATGTTAATAAAGGTTATACAATAAAATTATAATCCTCGCATTTGACACAGAGCCAGATCACGTTGTTGAGATGCGTGAAAGTGCTTCACAGACTATATTGCAAAGTGGAGTGACTGGAGAGTGCCACAAATCCAGTCGTAGATTGAGTGACCAAATATTTTTTTTTGAAAGGATTATTACCCCTGCAAGAACAATTTGCCAATCGATTAACAACAACAATTTGCACTTATATAGTGCCCCGCACGCAGAGTTGTGTCTCAGAGCGCTTAGCAACCGGGGGTTCCTACTTGGAGTCCTGTGGCTCAGTGCACTCGCTTTACAAGCGAGAGATCTGAGTTCAATTCTAGACAGAGTGAAACCTTGGGCAAGTTTCCTTACTCCACAGTCCCAATAATAATCCCTCAAAAAAAAATCAGTTATTTCAATCCATGTCTGTTTGTGGGACACCGCTGTGCGCAATTGCCCACATATATGCAGTCAATCACATTACAGTATATTCTGTGAAGTGCTTTGAGACGTCTAGAAGACGTGAAAAGCGCTATATCAAATGCAAGGATTATTATTATCATTACTACTTAGTGCTAGGTAAACAGAGGTGCGTAGAGTAAAGAATTACTCTAAGAACTAGCCTAAGCCACCAGCAAATCAAAACCGGGTCCTCTCGCTTGCGAGGGTAGTGCAATAGCCACTACATCACAGGGCTCTTCCACGTTGTAGGCGTGGTGCCTACAAAACAACAGTCACTACACTTTGCAGTGTATCCTGCGAAGCGCTTTTGAGACGTCTCAATGATGTGATGAGGAGCTCTAAGGTCAATTTCGAGAACTACTAGTATTATTATTTAACCGGCGTCCCGTCCGTGACCTCCAGAAAGGAGCAGATTGTGGAGAGGAGGAGAGGAGCAGAGACGGTACTTTTCAACCAAGCTTGGCTCCTTCATCTGCTGTCTTTTGTGCAACAATCTCTGCCGCTATCGGTCTCACTGCAGCCCCTGTGGCTGTGATTACTTTCAAAACCATCACGACGAGAGCGCAGACGAGGAGCTACCTGCTGGGATACGAAACAACTCCCCGAGGCCGATTCCACTCCTGTGTTAGGAGTCTAACGGCAGGAACAGTAGCATCGCTGTGTCTCTCTCGTCCAAATGACAGGTTTCCCCGCAACGCTGTGTGTCAGCCTGGCTCAGTCATTAGCACCTCTCAGCGAGTCACAAGAGTGTGGGTTCGAGCCCCTGCGTCAGGGAGAGAGTTAAAAGGGAGGAGGGAGAGAGTTGGGAGGGAAGCAGAAGGCATTATCGAAGAGCAAGGGACTTGAGACCAGCCTTGAAGGAGGCGAGGGAGGGAGCGAGGCGAAGGGACTGTGGAATGGAGTTCCAGAGTACGGGGGCAGAGAGGTTGAAAATGAGGACGAGGATCTTGAATTGGAATCTCTGGGGCCGGGGAGCCAATGGAACCGGGCAAGGGTGGGAGTGACGTAGTCGCAGTCGACAGCAGTCGATGGGGCGCAGTGCTGCGGTGGAGTAGGGCTGCATTGTGTTGTCAGATGCGTCGTCCTTTGGATGAGAGACGTTAAACCAATGTCCCATCTGCTTGTCCGGGCGTAAGACGCTTTGAGACGTCCCGACGACATGAGAAGCGCGGCATCAAATGCGAGGATTGCAGTTTGTCTTTTCGAAACTTTGCCAAAATCCATCAGAGCTCTCTCAAGCACCAGTCTCTCTCTCGGCAAATAAACACACGTGTGCTCCCACACCGGGAATATGTTACAAGCCACGGGCTTGCCGTGTGCGTGAGAGGAGGGTAAAGCATTGGAAAGGATGAGCAGCCCGGCTCTCCACACCACAGACCCCACCATCCCCGTTCAACACACGCCATCCACTGCCGTCCCACACTCACTGACAGTAGCTCGGCTCGGTTGTTAACAACTGATTAACCATTCAGGAACCGTTCCGTTGACAACTCTCTCCTCTTGACAACAATAATCCGCGCATTCGATACAGCGCTTTTCGCGTTGAAAGGCCGTCTCAAAGCGCTTCAGATAATAAGGCCTCTGACACACTCTGAAACCCGTGACGGTTTTCAACACACAGTCCACCGCGCAGTAAATGCAGTGAAGCGCTTTGAGACGTAGTGCTGACATGAAAGGCGCTATGTCAAATGTAAGGATTATTATTAATATTAATATTATTATTGTTACTGATCATCAATTCCCTCCGTTCGCCCGATTATATGATGTTTCACAAATTTGTTGTGTAAGAATGATTTAAAGAATAATTCGTTTATGCAATTCTTATATTGTTCTCTACGCTACCATCACAAACGCCTTCAGAAAGACCACAATGTCCTACTCTGTGGGATCTATGACATGCCTTGGAATGTAACTTCATCAGCCTGTCTCGCTTAAACCTCTGAGAAACCTGGCACCCTCTCTCTCATCTCTCATCTCTCTCTCTCTCTCTTCCCCTCGGCATGCCTTGCCATGATTATTTTGATTATGGATTACACCGGATGCTTTGGTGTTGTTAAATAGCGCCCACCCTGACCAAAACTCTCCGACTCCCTACCCGCTCAGCCGTTTTGCTCCGAGACACACCCTCCCGACATGAAAGACTGTTGTGTAAATGTAAATTGTGTCGCAAATTGTCTTTTTTTTGCCTGTTCACAAACAGTCCCCTCACCATTCCCCCGCACATGCATCACGTAAGCAAGGAAAGGAAAAAGTGGTGGGGGGGGGGGTGCTGGGAGGGGGGGGGGGGGGGGGGGGGAAGGGAAACAGTCACTGTAACTGACAGAACTGGCTCCCTACAGACTGAGGGATTGGCATTAATGAGTTTTATTGCCTCTCGTGGCTCCAACTCTAAGTGGGTTCAAGAAGCCTTCTGCCTCCCTGGCTGCCTTGTGATTTGCTGTCGTTTAAAATGGTATCACTCTGGCTGTTCTTGTTATGCTTTTAAGTAGCTTACAGTTCCCAGCCCAGCTTAGCAGTACTCAAATTCCTCCCCCTCCGCCACAAATGATTCCTCCCCTCTCTCCCCCCGTCTCTGCACATGAGTTGTCGTATATCAGGCAGTGGTAGTTTGGAATGTTGCTTTTTGATGTTCCCTCCTGTTGTAACTTTGATTATGCCACTAAAGGACTTGATTTATGCCTCATTTTCTTTTCTCTCTCTATCCCCAGTGTGTATGATGTTTATAGAACGCTAGGATATACTGTATAGCTGAGGAGGTTTTTTTTTTGCCTAGTCTTTATTTGGTTTGGAGGGTACTAAACCAGCACAGGAAATGTCTCCTGGTTATATACTTGCCTTTACAATTTTTCTTTCTGTGATCCAGTTACACGGAGTTCTCTGATTTTAGCTATGCCGGGGTAAATTTAATTTCCTTTTTCACTTAACAAGGGTTTTTTTGTTGCATTGCATTGTGCCATCGAAAAGAGCGCTATATCAAATGCAAGGATTATTATTAATATTATTATTATGGAAGGGGTGGTGGGGATGCTCTCAAGATAGATGTTAGTAAAGAGCGCTTGGAAGGGCATTTCTTCAATACATGTTACAGGTGTATTTCCAGCCTGCGAAAGGGCTGGAAATCCTGGAAGCCTTAATGGTCAGTAGGATGCACCTCCCTCCTTCCCTCCCTCCCTCCCTTACCAACTCGGCTTCAGGTCTGACGCTGTTAAGCGCTCAGAGACACTGCCCCGCATGAGTGAAGGACGCTATAAACAATGCAAGTTGTTGTTGAGTTACATCTGCAATGGCAAACATGGTCTGGACGCTAGACAATTTGCTATGCGATAGAATCAATTCAAGAGAAACCCTCTTAATTGAAAACTGTGTGTGTGGGAGGGAGAGGGGGCAGAGAGGAGGAGGAGATGGGGTGGTTTTAATGCTGTGACCACTGGTGTCAACTACAATCCTCGGTTGTTCTAAGGTGTTAAACTGATTGATGACACTCACTCCACAAAGCTTCTTAGCCATTGGGGTAAGTGGCCGCAAGTCATAGCACTGTTCCCCGGGGGCAAATGTCGTTTTAATGGCTCCTGGAGTGTTGTTTTGGCAAAAACTCCATCTTAGGAAATGCTCTTTAACCAGAACACGACATCAAGCCCGAGAGAGCTCGATCCTAACTCTGGGAAAGAGATACAAGCCTCCCCCATTCCCCCCTCCCACCTCCCCTCGGCCTGGGGTAAACACTGATCTCTGGGAACCAGGAGCTGTCAACAGTGCAGCGCTTTGCTGTAAATACAGCGTGGAATTGTGTTAGCTCACGGAAATGGAACTGGCATGTGAATTTCAAAACAAGAATCCTTTTGTCTCGCCTGCTGCAAACTCACACGCAGTCGGCTCCGCTGTACAGTGTGAAGCGCCCCGAGATGTGTTCAGTGGTGAGGATTTATTATCGTTAGTTTTGACTGATAATCCTCGGATTTGTTACAGCGCCTTATCGCGTCAGGTGGACGTCTCAAGGAAGCAATACACTGCGAACTGGCGCAGCTGTGTATTTGTAGGCAAACGCGGCAACGCAATTGCACACAGCAACGTCCCGCCCAGAAACATCCATGCGGAGCGGGTGACCAATGTTATTCGGGGGATTGTTGGCCAGGAGACTGCGGGAGAGAGAAAGTACCTTCTCTTTTCGATTAGCGCCAGAGGATAATAATAATAATTAATAATCCTTGCATTTGATACAGCACTTCGCACATCTTCTGGTCGTCTCGAAGCGCTTCATAGAATAGTCTGTAAAGTGAATTGACTGTGTATTTGGGGATTTTTAACATCCACCTGAGTAGGCAGGTTGGACCTTGGTTCAGCCGAGACCTTGTCGCCTCAATGACAACGCCCATTTGAGGGATAAAAAAAATTGCCAGCTAAAAATATTAAATATTATATTATAGGTATTAAAAATTAACATCCAAACTGCATTAAGGCACACCTCGTTGGCAGGAGGATATGGGAGAGTGCTATTGACTGAGATTGATTGTAGTCACACTGTTGACTATATATCGCCCAGTGGCAAAAAGGAAATGCACATCGGATGCTTTCAAAACTTCTTCCTCCTGCCCCTGAGAACATCAAGGCTATTATCCCGTGTCGGTAGGAAAGAGAGCGAGGGAGAGAGAGAGAGAAAGAGAGAGAGAAAGAGAGAGAGGAGCCAAATTGTATTTTTTTAATTCCCATTAGCATCAGGACAAGAGTGGAACTCATTGTAAGAGTGGAGCTGATTATACAACAACACAGGATACACAGTCCACAACTTCTTGATGAATACCTCTCACGCTTTCCGCATTGCTTATGGGTGCCCGGTTCATATTGACACGGTCTCAGACATCACATGGGCGCAAAGACGCCAAACAAAACATTATAATGGGCAGTGTTTTTCCCCTCCTTACTACCCCCCCCCCGTCCCCCCACCCCCATATCATGCCCCCCACCCTTTGTATGGATATATTCTGGAGGCATTGCTAGACACTCGGTCACTAATGGACTTTGTGCTCTCTCCAGGAGTCAATAGAAATTGATCAGAAGTTTATTCTGCTGTCAATGTTTATTGTTTGGGGGATCAATAGTGGTCGGACATTAAGGCCGACTTTTTGAGAGCTGGCGTATCCGTCCAGGTTCCTCGACCCCATCCTCTCCGCCATCAGCGGCCATACTATCAGCCAGTAAGTGAGAACCCCTGGAACTCCCTGCCTCAATCTCTCCCCTTCGTTCCCCCCACTCTCTGCCAACCTGCAGATCACATCCACCCTTACGGTCAACCTAGCCATTTAACTCTGGCTCGGAGTCAAACCCTGTTGTTGCTCAGTGCTCCGAAACCCTACACACGCTGTAGAAAAGGAAGTTGCACAAAATGCAAGACGTCATTGTTTTACGAATGAGCGTTCGTGTTCAAAAGTACACAAAGTTGAGATGTCTCAGAGCGCTTCACAGAATGTTTTGTGTGCTTTTAACTGACTGTGAATTCTGTACTAAGGTTTCACCCCGGCTGGGAATCGAAACCGGGGGTCCTCTCACTTGTGGGATGAGCGCATTAACCACGACAATACGGGACACCCTGGGAAGCAAAGGATGACAGTGAACAGGAGGTAAAGTCTGTGAAATGGGAATGACAGTAACCAGCAGGTTTGGCAACTTGGAGGCAGCGTTCGGGTGGTACACGATGATGATGGGAATGGGTGGGACCGAGAGTTAGCAATGGAAGTTATTTTAGCAAAATCAAGCTATAAAGATCCCTGGTTTCCTTCGCTCCCATGTTACTGTGTGACCTTCTGGGTGGGAGGCAGGGATTGAAATATGTACATTGCTGAGTCGTGCCAAAGGTGGCATCTTTTTATACACACTGTTATCCTGACAGTGACTTCGAAACGGGGATGGCTTAGATCTCCGTACGTCAAGCAGATTAACAGTCCGCATCGGCAATGATGAGACTCGACGAGTAGTTCTTGACGTGGCTGATTAGTTCCCTAGTTTCCGAAACCGGCCCTTGGTTTCCACGGAAACCAGCCAAACTACACTTGACCCCAGGGTGAAGGTCCCACTCGCGATCCAACTGTTTGAGTTGAAAAATGTCACATTTGATATGTCGAGGTCCAAAGTCACAAGACAGGAGACAGCAAAGCCTGTTACTGTTTATTGTATCTGAATAAATATCCTGTGACTGAACTCCGCATCGCTTGAACTGGCCTTTTCAGGGAAAAAAAAATTGTGAATTATTGCTAGTCGCTGCACAGAGGCATTTTCGGCCGGTTTCACGCAAAGCTCAAACGCAAGCTGTTCGGCGGCACTCGAGGGATAATAGTCATAATGATCCGTGCGTTTCATGTCGCGTCTGATCACGTCCTCAAGGCATCTCCAAGTGCGTCTCAGATATATCGTAAAGTGGATTGAATGTGTATCTTGGCGCCGAAACAACGGCAGCCGGTTTGCGCGCAGCTGTGTCTCGCAAACAGGTGTGAAGTGAGTGACTCATTTTATTTTGGAGGGGGCGGAGGGGTGGTTGGGGGGATTGTCAGCCAGGACAGCAGGAGAGAGAGAGAAAAACTCCTTGCTCTTCACGAATGGCACGACGGTTTGTTTTACCGTTCACCAGAACGGGCATCGATCGGGGGCCTCGGTCTAACCGTCTCTTTCAAAAAGAAGAACGGCATCGCCGTGAATGCTCGCAACGTTCGGAGTATTGTGGAGACCCGCGGCTCAGTGGTTAGAGCAGTCGCCTTACAAGCTGGGGAGACCTGGGTTCAATTCCACGCAAGGTCAGGGCGAAACCTGGAGCAAGTTTCCTTTACTCCGCACGTCTACTAATAATCGCTCCCCCCCAAAAAAAAACAATCAATAATTGGTCGTTTAAATCCACGACTGTTTGCGGGGACGCTGCTGTGCGCAATTGGCTGCCGCGTTTTGGCCGCAAATATACAGTCAGTTCACTTCACAGTATATTCCGTGAAGCGCTTCGAGACGCCGAGAAGACGTGAAAAACACTATATCCAATACAAAGATTATTATTATTGCAATATTATTATTATTGCTTGTTACAATGTAGGCAGGACCCACTTGTGGGACAGTGGAGGCGCCTTTCAGTTGAGCTGCTATGAACGCCGCGTTATCGGTGTCCAAAATATATTGCCATTTCACGCGAACAATGTCAGCCAACAAAAAAATCTCCCTGGATTTAATTTCTCTCTCTCTCTCTCTCTCTCCTTTTTCTTGGCAGCATCTCGGAGAAAATAATTCACTGTCCACCCCCCCTCCCACCCCCCCCCCCAGCCTGATTCCCTTCGAGACTGAGTTTCGTTTGTACCTTATAAATCACGCACACACGTTTGATCACTTAACATCCACAGAATCTGATACGCTATGAATGCCGAATGTTAAAAATCCTGCAAAGTTGAATTGTGGGGTCATGTGAAACCTCAGAACAGAACAGCTTTAGAGATATATGTATATATATTTTAAATACACACGCACATATATTTTCAACGCACTCTTAAAGCAAACAGTGAAAACATATCAACTTGTCATTTTGTGCGACACGTCAAATTGATACTTATCAGATCAAAGAAGATATATGTGTATATATATATATTTATATATATTTTTTTACAAAGAGTTAAGTGTTTGGGGAGGTGGCGAAACGAAATAGATTCGATTTAAACGAGGTGCTCGCATTCTACCGAGAGAGAGAGTGAGTGAGAGAGAGAGAGAGGGAGGGAGGGGGGGGGGCGAGAGGGGAAGGGGAACATGCCTTTCATTACTGTCTCAATTGGCAAACATTAGACCCACAGCCGGGATGTTTTAGACAGCGGCCATCATGCAGGGCAGAGTCTCAGAGCTGCGCAAAGTGCGTGAGACAGACGTCCAATGCAAATGGGAGAATGCTCAATGCCGCACTCGGTCTCTCTCTCTCTCTCTCTCTGTGTGTGTCTGTGTGTCTGTCTCTCTCTCTCTCTGTGTGTGTGTGTCTCTCTCTCTCTCTGTGTGTGTGTGTCTCTCTCTCTCTGTCTGTGTGTGTATCTGTGTGTGTGTGTCTCTCTCTCTCGCTGTGTGTGTGTGTGTGTCTGTGTGTGTGTCTCTCTCTCTCTCTGTGTGTGTGTGTCTCTCTCTGTGTGTCTGTGTGTGTCTCTCTCTCTGTGTGTGTGTGTGTGTCTCTCTCTCTGTGTCTGTGTGTGTCTCTCTCTGTGTGTGTGTGTGTGTCTCTCTCTCTGTGTGTGTGTGTCTCTCTCTCTGTGTGTCTGTGTGTGTCTCTCTCTCTCTGTGTGTGTGTGTCTCTCTCTCTCTCTGTGTGTGTCTGTGTGTGTGTGTCTCTCTCTCTCTGTGTGTGTCTGTGTGTGTCTCTCTCTCTCTCTGTGTGTGTGTCTCTCTCTCTCTCTGTGTGTGAAACGTTTTTATGTTTATGTTTCGATTACAACTTTTTGGCAGCTCTGTGTTTTATGGGCAAAAACAGCTGACGGAGGAGGGCGAATAAATCTTCGCCGAAAGCCACGCTGAACCCAGGGAGAGGGAGGGAGGGGAGGAATGGGGGCAATGGTCCAGGTGGTTTGGGTGATGGGGATACGGTCGGTGGTGAAGTGCGTCCAAAGCAACGATTGCATATCTCCTGGTGTTCCAGAGGTTACGTTGATCCGGAAAGGTCACAGAGTATATAGAAACACCGGCATTGCTGCAGAGCTGTGAGGGGAGTGTGGTTTGAGATAGTCTCTCTCTCTCTCTCTCTCTGTGTGTGTGTGTGAGGGCAGCAAAGGGCTGTCGGAATTCACGCAACCATCCACACGTACCTTTTTGATCAATGACTGCTTGAGAACACCTCTCTCTGTCTCTCTGTCTCTCTCCACATGCAGGTCTGCGAACATTTAACCCTTACCGTGCCACGGGTATGGAGCAGGCTCCCCCCTCCCTCCCCCCCCCCCCCCCCCCTCCCCACCCCCGAGAGATGGCGGAATAGATTGCAATAGATTTCTGTGATAATATCTCAGGGTTACAGTGTATAATCTGGGACATGACATGAGCGAGCGACTGCCAAGGTGACGGAAGGTAAACTGGATGGATGTGGTCTTATTTCGCCTGCCTCTCTGCCCCTCCCTCAACCCAGCCCAATAACCCCCCCCCCCCCCAGCTCGGGTCCTGACCACTGACTGTTCAGTGCCTTGGGACGTCCTCCCGACGTGAAAGGTGCTCTACAAATGTAATGTGGTTACTTGTTGCTCTTGTAGCAAATCCTTACCTTCTTACCTACATGGCACAAACGGAGAAGTTCAAGACGTGTATACCTGACGGACTAAATTCTTGGCGAGTTGGAGAGAGATAGCGATGGGGGTGTTGGGTGGGGAGCGAGGGAGGAAAGCCTGAACTATGGTTTCATTTATATTGCCCCCCCCCCCACCACCGCCACCCGCCTATGTTGCCCCCCCAAATGGAGTCGTGGAGTCCTGTAGCTCAGTGCTCAGTGGTTAGAGCACTCGCCTCACAGATGTGAAACCTGTGTTCGAATCCAAGGCAGGTCAGGGCGAAACCTTGCACACGTTTCCTTATTCCACACACATGCTTAAATAATAGTCCCTCAAACAAAACAGTAATAAATCAGTCAGTTCAACCCACGACTGTCTGTGGGACGCTGCTGTGTGCAATTGGCTGCCGCATTTCGCCCACAAATGTACAGTCAATTCACTTTGCAGTATATTCTGTAAAGCGCTTTGAGACGTCTAGCAGATGTGAAAAGCGCTGTATCAAATGCAAGGATTATTATTATTATTATGATTATGAAATAAAAGCATCGAAGCAACCCTTGGGCCTTCTCAAAGGAGTGGCACTTGGCTGATGCCAATCAAGTGGTTCAACGTGTTACTTTCTTCCTCTCCCCCCCAACCGTCCCCACATCCCAATCCGTAATCTCCATCTCACCTCAAACACTCGTTCGCTGTTCAAACACACAGGACAGTCTTTTAAATTGCGCACTCGCTCCCGTTTTTCACGTTCCGCTCTTGTGTAGAAATTAAAACTTCACACACGCCTATCGCCACCTGATTGGTCGTTTAAAGCCCTGGTGTGATTTACTGCGGCAAAAATTCAATGCAAATTTGGTGTCGGTTGTGCTCGCGTTGAACGTACTGTTTCTCCCGGGGAATGACTTCGATCAAAAGCCTCGAAATGTTTAGCGAGGCACTGGAAACGCAAAATATTCCGACCTCTCTGTCTCTCTCTCGCCCTCTCTCTCTCCATAAGCAAAATCGAGCAGGGCCTTGGATTGATTGCCAGTTCACAAGTTCAAGTAAAATCCATCACCAAAACAGTGTGACTCACACCACAGGCATCAGCCAGCAATCAGCCCCTTGCCTTTCGAACATCCATGTAACAACCCTAACAGGTTCTAAAAGCTGATGTTTGAAACCCGTTTGGCTGGCACAAAAAAAAAATTGTTTTCGTCATCCTTTCCTTCGACGGTCCATAGATTTTGGTCAGGATCGAGAGACAAGCTCATAATGACAATAATAATAATCCTTGCATTTGACATAGCGCTTTATCGCACTTTTGATCTCAAAGCGCTTCACAGGACATACTGTAAAGTTAGTTGATTGAGTATTTTGTGCTCTTCGAGACCTCTCAACGAATGCAAGGATTGTTATTAACAACATACACTTTTATCAGAGTTTTTCATGATCTTTAAAACTTCTGTCAGGTCCCCTCCCCTTTCAACTCAAGAGAGAAGGGTCCTCTCAGTGGTTAGAGCACTCGCCTTACAGGCGTGAGACCTGTGTTCAATCCAGGCAGGTCAGGGTGTGAAACTTTGGATAAGTTTCCTTACTCCATGTGCCTAATAATAATCCATCCCCCCCCAAAAAAAAATGGTCATTTCAATCCATGACTGTTTGTGGGACAGCGCTGTGTGCGATTGGCTGCCGTATTTTTCCCACAAATATACAGTCAATTCACTCTGTAAAGCTCGTTGAGACGTCTAGAAGACATGAAAAGCACTATATCAAATGCAAGGATTATTAAGTGTATTATTATAATATTATTATTGATATTGAAAGACTCTGACATGTCCAATCTTTCCTCATAGCTATATTCACTCATACACAGTAACATCCTGTTAAATCTGCACTGTACTCTCTCTCTCTCGCTCTCTCTAATGCTTCCTGTAATATGGCAACTAAAACCAACAGTGTAAAGTTCTCAATGTGGTCGACCAAGACAACCGCAGGTTTTAATATAATAATAATCCTTGAATTTGATATAGCGCCTTATCACGATGCCACAAAGTGCCTCGCAGAATATACTGGTAATTGAATTGACTATATGTTTTCTGGGCGAAATGCGGCAGCTAATTGCACACAACAGTGTCCCACAAACAGTGTGGGTTAAGTGACCAAATTGTTGTTTGTTTATTCATTTATTTATTATAATCCTTACATTTGATATAGCGCTTTTCACGTCTTCCCAATGTGTCAAAGCGCTTCACAGAATATACCGTAAAGTGAATTCACTGTATATTTGTGGACTAAATGGGGAGGCCAATTGTGCACAACAGCATCCAACAAACAGTCGTGGATTGAAACGAGCCATTTATTTATTTGTTTGTTTGTTTGTTTGTTTGTTTGTTTGTTTGTTTGTAAGGAATCATTACCCCTGGAAAGCAATCATGCGATCGGCTAACGACCGGGTTCCTACTTACTACAAGGTAAACAGAGCCATGCTGAGTTAAGACGCCTAAGGTATCGTCCGACTTGGGAATCAAACCCAGATCTTCTCGCTTGTGAGTCTAGGGCTCTGACCAATATGCCAAGGGACTCCACAAAGGTTCCATCCTCACGGGGAGAAGTGCGGGAAAAAATGATGAGACAATTAAAACTGTGCCAATACGACATCTCGGCATCTCGCCCTCTCAACCTCTCACTGCACATTTGTATTTCCTTCAACAAAGCTGATGATTTTTTCTAATCACTCCAATTTCTGTGATGCTCAGCTCGCGCTGACAGCGTTTTAAAAGCACCGGTGAGATTTACCTAAATATTTTATTGCTGGCTGGAATCAATTTAATCCCATCGATACAATATAGGGTGTAAATCATGCGTCCGTTCGCGTACGCCCCACCAAATCAATTTTCACACATTAGGTCTATTAGATTATTGAAAGGTACGTGACAGATTGTGGCAAGGAACAGACAAGCGTACCTGTGAAATATACCTCCTTTCAGTCAGTTATTGATCAAGGATGGTCTGCGCTACTGAGAGACTGTGCAACCAGGGCTGTCTGAATCAATATTATCTTTCAAGATTAATTTATCTGCGAAAGGGTTGCTTTATATACCGCTAAAGTGAATGAGTGCTGTATTGTTGCGAGTGCTTTAAAAAGGCAAGTGAACACAATTTGGGAATCGGTGCAAAGTTCTTTGCGCTTAATAAAACTAATGCAGAGATTTGAATGAGAGCCACAGCTTCAGAGCTCATTTATATTTAAACCCCCTTCTCCACGCCAATCCCCCCACCCTATCCCACCTCCCGAACACCAACCTTCTGTCGCCGTATCGAATTGCTTCATGTAAACTTAAATTTATCACCCTCAACTTTATCCTAATTAAGGCTTTGGAGTGTTTAATTTCTGGATAAAGTAAGTGTGTGCAATCAATCAGCAAAGAGTGCAGAGGAATGAGTATTTTAATCAGAAAGGTTAGTGATTTTGTGCGTGGGAGTAATGAGATTCCTTACTTCGGGAGGAAAGGTGAGCGGTAATATGGAGCAGAGGTCAGTTGATCAAGTCCTCTTGGAACATTTGTTTTTCCAACCGTTTGAACCATTGCCATCTACAGCTGTTATTTTGTCTCCAGATGAATTTCCTCCCGCCCTGAAACTTCCCGACTTGGATTTTGCTGCCAATGCAAGTGAACCAAAGAACATAGGAACATAAGAATAAGGAGCAGGAATAGGCCATTTGGCCCCTCAAGCCTGCCCCGCCATTCAATATTATCATGGCTGATCTTCTAACTCCACCTGCCCTGCCATATCCCCATATCCCTTAATCCTTTTATCCATAAGAAATCTTATCAATTTCAGCACTCCATCACCACCACCAACAACAAGTTACATTTGTACAGAGCCTTTCACGTCAGGGGGATGTCCTAAGGCGCTGGACAGTCGAGGGTAGAGGTAGGAGGGTGATCAAAGGTCTTAAAATGCACCAATAACAACAACAACTTGCATTGATCTAGCACCCATTTATACAGGATAAGGTCTCGGAGTACTGTACTTAATAATAACTGAGCCTAACGTGGATTCTTGGCCTAATCCAGTTTTTTTTTTTACTTATTAGCGTTTTTTTGCTCAATTCTGAGTCTTTTTTGTTGTGTCGTGGTTACTAGTTCCTCTCTGGTTTGCTTCCTCTCTCCCCTGAGCAGATTGTTGATGTTGCCATAACTATTTTGCATCTTGGCTGATGTTCTTACGTGACTTTGGATAAAAAGTTCCAGCTGGTGCATGTCAGCCAGAGTACTTCATTGTCAGATACTATCCTTTCTACCAGATAATGGGACATAATTTTCCTTTGCCGAGCGAATCCTGTCCCCCTCCAGGAGTTTGTTTATTGCTGTAAGCATTTATTGAGAGAGTGCGGGAGGAAATCTTGGGGATAAAAAGATTGTGGATTTTTTTTTGCATCTCTTGCAAGAAAAAATCCTTGAATTTGAAATAGCGCCTCAAAGCTCGTCACAGAATATATTATAAAGTGGATTGACTCTGTATTTTGTGGGCGAAACACGGCAGTCAATTACCCACAGTAATGTTTCCTTACTCCACGTTCCTCTGTTTACCTAGCGGTAAGTAGAATCCTGGTTGTTAGTCAATTGGCGAATTGCTTTTCAGGGAATAATAATCGCTTTAAAAAAAAATTATGATTTGTTCACTCATTCCATGACTGTCTGTGGGACATCACTGTGCGCAATTAGCTGCCCTGTTTCTCCCACGAAATACGCAGACAATCCACTTTTTGCAGTAAATTCTGTGGAGCGTGTTTTGAGACATCCCGACGACGTGATAAGGCTTCTGAATCAAATGCGAGGATTATTATTATTATCAGTATTACTATTATTATTATGAATCACTGGCGTGTCGGTATCCCTCGCTCCCTGGGACAGCTGCGGAGCAAAGAGAAAGCAGCCGCGCTGTAAAACGATCCACGACACGAGGTCCCAGAGTCACGCTTTAAGGCACGTATATCATGTCCTCTCCAAGTCACCTGTAAAACAAATCTCTCCACTTGTTTTCTTTCCCCCCCCCCACCCCTCCCCACTTTCTCTTTCCCCTTTCCCCGGGTGGCGATACGGGGGTACGGGTGGAGGTCTGGTAGTTAATATTCAGCTGTTGAATCTAAGCGCTGACGTCGTTTTTGCAAAGTGCTACTGTATATTTTGCAAATTGTCGCAGCTTAATGCCTGTAATTTTCTGGCTTGCTTTTTCCTGAGCAATAAGCACCTGCCCTGCACTTCCAAGGTTTGTGCAGATGGAAAATTACCCCCGCGCAATTTTCAGGCACCCTCATTACCCGAGGAAATATTTGGAGCAATTTAGACCCATTAGACCTCTGCCTTAGTTTATGTAGAGCTTGTATGCAGTTGAGCTTGTCTGCAAAGCAGTAACATCTCAATCGGTGGAACAATACAAAAGGGTTGTATGTGGGAGGATTACACCAGTAATCTTTTTTAGGGGTGAAATCGACAGCCATTCCGACAACTACAACTTGTGTTTATATAGCGCCCTTCACGCAGGATAGCGTCGAGCACTTGGCAGTGGCGGAGTCCGATACAAAGCGAGGGGGGAGAACGAGAGGAGTTCCTATTGCAGTCGATAAATAATAGGAATAAGTTTGCTTTTTGGGAAGCCTTCCTTTTAAACAGCAGGTTTCCCTGAGACCGATCAGAAATGTGAACACTGCATGTGAATATAGACTAGTGAAAATCGGTGTGTGTGTGTGTGTGTGTGATCCGACAAGCTCGGAGAAGATTATACACAGAATCAAGATGATATAGGAAGAATGATATCTAGTTAATCTATTGCAAATGCTTATCTAATCCATTCTTTAATTTGGATCCAACTGCCGAGGTTGTGGCTGCAAGAGGCTTAGATATGATCAAATAAGACTTATTCTTTAATCATCCGTGCAAGCGCAAAAGAAGGAGAAAACACACACACACACACACACAAACACACACTCCTTTTATGAAGACTCTGAAAGTAACAGGCTCACAATATTGTCCCTGTATCATTCCATCTTGCTTACTGGCGTTGTTGACTTGCTGGGATCTTTATCAGGCTGGATTGGATTCAATGCGTTCCCTGGGTCAGGTTCCTAGGTTGTGGGTCATTCTATTCTAATGCAGAGTTGGCAAACGCCAACACTGAGACGCACAAGGAAACAAAAATAATACACACAAGACTAGGAGTGTAGGAAGTACACCTCTTGTAAAATCTGACCTGCAAGAAAACGGGAGGAATGTTTTTTTTCGACGGGGTGGGTGGGGTAGAGGGAGAGGAAAGAGAGAAGGGTTTGGAAGAGATGTAAACGGAATCAAAGTGCTTTTAAAATGGTATTAACAATCCTTGCAATCGATGTGGGACCTTATTACGTCGTCGAGACGTCCTCAAAGCGCTTCGTAGTATATTTCGTAAAGGATTGACTGTGTATTTTGTGGCCGAAACGCGGCATCCAATTGCGCACTGCAGTGTCATGACTTGAGTGGCGAATTTATAGTGAGGGATTATTGCCCCCGGCGGAAAGCGATCAGCCAATCGAATAACAACTGGGTTCCTTCCTATTGCAAGCTAAACAAGAGGTTTGTGAAGTCAGGAAACTTGCCTACGGTTTTACTCCCTCCCGGGAATCGAACTCGGGTCCTCTCGCTTACAATGAGGCAGGTCCTCTAACTTTCACACAACGGCACTCCATATGTGTCAAGGAATGACTTTATTTGGACCAGTCAAACTGTTGAGTTTTTACTTTTGTCTTTTCTGGCTGCTCTGTGTATGTTGTGTGTGTGTGTGTGTATGCGTGTGTGTGTGTGTTTGTCCACGCTCCAGTGATATCCATTTCATTTGCGTAAGCGATACCCATTCCCTACATCAGCCGATCAATCCCATTTCCCTGGTAATGTCCTTTTTTTTCGTTTCGACCTAATCGAGTTACCCTTTTTGAAAAAAAAAGATTCTACATAAAACAAAATAGGTTCAAAATAGGTTAGCAGTGAAAAAATAAATGATGCACTGTCCCAAAACGAACCAACCCAGCCCTCCGCTAAGCTTTTCGAAGGGTTCAGTTTTCATCCGTTAAAAAGCGTTGATAAAGGTACCGTCCAATATTAACGATGTTTCACTAGCAATTCAGGGCAAAATTTTACATGGACCCAACAAATGGAGAAATGGTTACTGGGCTATTAAGATCCATGGCATTCAGGGAGCACTTTTTGCTATTGGAATTGAGTGCTGATTAATTTGCCTGTCCATTTGCGTTGTCTCCTATTATCTGTCAGCGAAGGCTTGGGTGGACCTGTCAAATTCTGCCAGTAGATGTCTTAATACCCCCATCGCATTCATTCTTAATAACAGTCTCGCTCGAAAACGTCACCATTCATCCACCTACAATAAAAGTTTCTTAAAGGTGTAGCGGGACACACAGGTCTGCTATGGTAGGCAATAATAATATGATATAATATCATAATAATAATCCTTGCATTTGTTATAGCGCCTTAGCACGTTGTTGCGGCACCTAGAAACGCTTCACAGGATACACTGTTTTGTAGGTGAAACACAGCAGCCAATTGCATACAACAGTGTCCCACAAACAGTCATGGATTGAGTGACCATGATTTTTTTTTTAAAAGGGGATTATAACCCCCAGAAAGATATCTGCCAATTGACTAAATAGTGGGTTCCACTTACTGTTAGTGAAAAAAAGAGGCTTGTACTAAGGTATCTTGCCTAAGGTTTCGGCCAGCTTGAGAATCGGACTTGGGTTCTCTCATTTGCGAGGCTCACTTCCCTCCCTCCCTCCCTCCCTCCCTCCCTCCCTCCCTCCCTCCCTCCCTCCCTCCCTCCCTCCCTCCCTCCCTCCCTCCCTCCCGCCTCAGGTCCATTAGCCTGCCAGCACTCAGTGTCTATGTGAAGAATAGTTACGCATTAGAAACCTTTTGCCCACAAAATACAGTCTTGACAAGGCACATTATCAAATGCAAGGATTATTATTAATATTATTATTATCCAACACAATCCAAACCCAGGAATGTCAAAACACCTTCAGGAGAGAGGAGGAAATTGGAGTGGGGAAAAAACAAATAAATGGACCTTAATTCCAAGCACAAAAGCTGAGTCAGACGGCTGTGTCTGTGTGTGTGAGTCTGTATATCTTTTGGGAAGTAAACTATTTGGACTTTCTATTTATACACGTTCTAATATTTCCTAAGGTGTCGTTTATGTTGGGGACGTGCGAATATCTGGTTCAAGCTGTTTCCTATCAGGGGAGATGTCAAAACCAACCCCCATCACTTTACTGCTCTTCCCTCTTTCCCACCGTTTGTTCAGTGGACTACTCACGTTCTATATTTTGTTTTCTTAAGAAACCATAAGCTACTTTCCATAACTACAGAACCAGATGTAACACATTAACAGGATTTTATAATCACTGTAACTGCTGTAAATGTTAGTTCAGTTGGATTTGTTAACTACACCATGTAAACATTGCTCTAATCCAACTACCTTCATCTGTTAACCCCGCTCGCCCTGTGTTCGCCCAAATTTCCACCTACTCGTAAGGCTGCAAAAGTCATTTTCGCTTTGCTAAAATAGATCTGAGACCAGCACATTGAAGTCTGTTTTCCTAAAATACACTAATAATCCTTGCGTTCAATGCAGCATCTTACCATGACATTGAGACTTCTCAAAGCGCTTCACAGAATATACTGTTACGAGTGAGTTGACGGTGGATTTTGTGGATGAAACGTGGCATAAAGTTGCACAGAGCAGTGTCCCCCACAGACAGTCATGGATTGAGTGAGCAAATTGTTATTTTATTTTGTTGTCTTCGTGAAAGAAACCTAAAAAGGGATCTGCACAATTTCACACAGCGCCTCTCATATCAGGAGGACCTCTCAAAGCACTTCACAGTAAAGTGCGGTGACCGAACATTTTTTTAAATTACACCATAATATAATTCAAGGTGAAGTTTTTGCCTGGTTTCTAACACGACACTTCAATGTCAAGGCTCATACTCTTTGCTCATATCTATTGCCTTTGTTAACTAACAGGAAACAGAGAAGCTTGCCAGACAGCATTCTCAATGGTAAGCTATGTGTTTTTAGCTGGTTAGACTCCAACAGTTACCCCCAACGCACACTCTGAGGGGATTTCTCCAAAGCCTTGGCTCTTGCCAACCTGCCGCTAATGCACTACGGAATGATTAATAATAATTCTTGCATTTGATGTAGCACCTCATCACGTCATTGAGACATCTCAAAGCGTTTCACATGGTACACTCTAAAGTGGAGGGACTGTGTGTTTTGTGGCCAAATTAGGTAGACATTGTCCCTCCAGGGAGAGAGCGTGCGCATTCCTAGCCAGACACAGAGAAATTTCCCTGTTCGGGTGGCATATGTACTAGAAGTCTTGTTCACTTACTCTTAAGCACGGGAATGAGGTTCCAAGTGTGCTGTCAGATACCCACACAGCCAACACCTCTCCCACCACCCACATTCCTCCCCACCCACCCCCTCCTCCTCACCCACCCACTTCCTCCCCACAAAAAACAACAGGCCAGAGCAAAGCAAACCATCTCACAAGCCTGCCTGTGAAGGTGATGTCCAGAAGCAGTGTGTGATGTACAGTGAGGTGAGGGAATCATTGGTAAGAGTGAGCGTTCTTTATTGATAAAAGGGGAAATTGGAATTTCCTGCCAGCGGCTTAATCCATTTACCGTCGTCATGACCTCACTGCAAAATTGCTCCCTATCACAGGGAAAGATATTTGACAATAATGGGACATTATCATAGGATCAGAGGCTGCTCTCAGCACAGAAGGCAATCATTTATCCACGTTGCATTCTGTCCCGTTGCTAGGAATGTCATTGGAGCTCTCTCTGCGCTACTCCCATTGCTGTCTTTCCCAATGCTAATTGTCGTCCCTCATTGACGTATTCCGTTTACTCTTGTGGAGTCGGTTTAGACATGGAATTCATCCCGAGGCACAATAGTTTGACATCCCGAATGCAAGTCAAAGATAATCATAGAATCTTACAGCACAGAAGGAGGTCGTTTGGCCCATCGTGCCTGTGCTGGCTCTTTGAAAGAGCTTTCCAGTTAGTCCCACGCCTCTGCTCTTTCCCCATAGCCATAGTCGCAAATATTTTCCTTTCAAGTAAATATCCCATTCCCGTTTAAAACCTATGACTGAATTTGCTTCCAAAGTCGTTTTGGGGGCAGCGCATTCCAGATCGTTAAAAGCTCGCTGCATTATAACCCCTTCCGTTCGATGCAACACCTTTCACGTCAGGAGCACTTCACAAGGAGGCTCACTGCAAAATGTAGTGACCGTGTATTGCGCATGGAATGCGGAAGCCAACAGAGTGCTTCGGGACGTCTTGACGATGTGAACGGTGGCGTGTCAAATACGCTGCCACGTTCCCTGCAAAAATACACAGTCAAGTTGCTGTCAACTTTATTGTACTTTCTTCACCCCCTAGAGAATGTATTTTGGCCGTTCTTCTTACAAACATTAGAGGAAAACTCTTCCCCCGCTCACCCCCCCCCAACGCCCAGGGCTCAACTGAACAGCAAAGCCGCTCTGGTTCCGGCAGTAAAACCTGATGGAGTGTGGAGTGTTGTTTGCTTTAAGTATTTCAGAAAATCCATAGAAAAAAAAGCACGAAAGGTTTAAAAAAAATATTTACATTCATGTAAATATTAGCCGGTGGCCTGCGACAAAATGTACTGGTGTACCCCTGGAGAGCAACACAGAGTAGTCAGAATCTAGTTCCCAACTATAATTTCTACCTCCCCCGCTTCCTACAATTGACATGTTAATTATAAATAATAATTCTAACAATAATAATCCCTGCATTTTTATAGCGCCCTTATCACGTTGTCTCAAAGCGCTTCACAGACAGAATATGCAGTAAAGTGGATTGACTGTGTATTTTGTTGCCCACAAAAAGTGGCAGCCAATTGGACACAGCGGTGTCCCACACACAGAGTCAAGGATTGAATGTCCACGTTTTGTCTTGGGGAATTATTACTCTGGGAAAGTGATCTGCTAATCGACTCACAACTGTGTTCTTACGTACTGAGCAAGGCGACTTGCCTATGGTTTCATGCTGCCCGGGAATCGACCCCGGATCCTCTCGCTCGCGAGTCGATCGCTCCAATCATTTACGCTACGGGACTCCCCAAAGTATAAGTGACTGTGTATTTGTAGGCGAATGCAGCAGCCAATGTGAGCACATCAATGTGCCACAAACAGCCACAAAGTGAATGACTGGTTTTATTTTTAGAATCATAGGTCAGGCAGGACATTCTCTTCCTAGTGTCAGGTCTCAGCTGAAGACCTTTCTTTTCATCCGCACCTTTGGTAACCTTTTTCCCCCTGCCCCTGGCTCGGCCCCTGGGATCCGTTATTACAGAAGCGCTCTCTGAGATGCCGTTCGGCGTGGAGGGCACTACATAAATCGAAGATGTTGTTGTTGTTGTCGCTCGGAAAAACTCACTTTTCTTTTTGAATATATGGTGTCTTTAACATCCACATGGACAGGCAGGCAGGACCTCAGTTTAACGTCTCAATCACGTGGTCATTCAAAGCGCGTCTATCCTCCCCTCTCCCTCCTCCCCACACCATCACCACCCCCACCACCCACCCCATGTCACCAGTCTCGCACTGTAGCATCAGCCTGAACTGTATGTATCATTACGCTCTGTCTCTCACTGAGCGATGTCTATTCATTTTATTATACTGTACCGCCCATTCCTGTTGGTAATTGTGGCTGACCTGCATGAGAAAGCACTTAGAAAACACAGCAAGAAATGGCTTGTCACAACCTTGTCAATACAGTAGTCCTTTGCCATTCCTTCAATGTATAATGGGAGCCCTGGGCTGTCTGAACATGATTTACTACGGCGCAAGGGCTTATGAGATTTAAAAGACAAATATTATGGATCCTTGGTAAATACAAGTGTTTATTTTTCGTTTGCAAGTAACTGCACATCAAGTGCATTGCTCCATGCCTAAAATATGGAGATTAAACTGATTTCACTTGGCGCAGTGAAATGATTTGCATTGATACGATGCCCGGCACATAGTTTATGCATTTCGCCCTTTTGTCTGAAAATTTAAGACTACTCAGGATTGTGGAAAACTCTCAGACTCAGTCTTAGTTTGGAATTTCACGTGAGACGTTAAATCGAGAAGTCTCCAAGTGCTTCACAGAATATACTGTAAAATAGATTAAATATGTATTTTGTGGGCAAAACACAGCAACCAATCGCACACATTAGTGTCCCAAAAACCGCCATGGATGGAATTTCCAAATTTTTATTTATTCATTTCTGTTTTGGGGAAGGGATAATTAATCCTGAAAAGCGATATGCCAATCGACTAACTGGGTTCCTTCTTACTGCTAGAAAAACAGGGGCATGTGGAGTAAGGAAACTTGCCTAAGATTTCGCCCTGGCTGGGAATCGAACCCGGGTCCTCTCGCCTGTGAGGCGAACGCTTTAATCCACGACTGTTTGTGGGACACTGCTGTGCGCAATTGGCTGCCGCATTTTGCCCACAAATATACAGTCAATTCACTTTACAGTATTTAAAGTGCTGTGAAGCTCTTTGAGACGTCTATATGATGTGAAAAGCGCTATATCAAATACAAGGATTACTATTAAATCAGCACTCTACAGAAATGCAACAGCCAGAGAAAAGACGACAGACGCTAAAGTCTATGGGAGGACAGCTTCCATGAGGCACAGATAAATAATAATGCTTCATTATGATTCATTGAGTCGGAGCTTGGATAAGCTCCAAATGAAGAGAGAAATGGAGCTCATTGAGAAAATAAAAGGCCCAAAGCCCTCAACCGGGTTAAGCAGCAAGTATGTTTCAGAAAGGCAGAGTGTATCTAACACAAAGGTTCGCCCAGTCTGTCTTATTCCTATATCAGTGTAGGGCGTGCCGCGGTTGCCAGACCGGCAAGAAGGGAAATTTACATGTCATGGTCGTAAATGTCTTTCTTTTTACAATTGGGCTCGCTGTGTCTCACTTTGTCTCCCTGTCTGAACTCTCCTTGAGCATTAAGGTTCAATTGTGTCACACACACACAATACTTACCCAATGCACACACACTCACACTTACCACGCGTTTAATTGCTGCTGAGTTAGTGATGTGACTGATAAATAAAATAACTCTTGATTTAATAATAATAATAATTGCATTCGTTATTGCACCTTATGATGTCGTTGAGACGTTTCAAAGCGCTTCACTGAATATACTGCAATTGGCTGTATATTTTGTGGATGAAACGCGGCAGCCGAATCCACAGAAACATTCCTGGCCCTGTCCGGGAATCGAACCTGGGTCCTCTCGCTTGTGAGGCAAGTTTTCTTACCAATACACAACAGGATTCCATGTCCTGACTCGACGCTACAGGATGCCAGGTCTCAAAACTATGTATCCTAGGCTGACGTTCCACAGCAGTCTTGTGGCAAGGGTGGGGTGTTGGGGGCGGGGGAACTCTGCATTGTCAGAGGCGCCATCCTTTGCGATGTGATGTGAAAACAAGGTCCCACCTCTGTGTTCGGGCGGATGTTAAAAGTCTCATGGCACTGTTTGCAAAGAGAAGGGAGTTTCTCCTGATGTCCCAGCCAACAATAAAATCCAGATAAAATCGGTCATTTGCTTCGTGGATGTTGGTGGGGCTTCACTGCGCGCAAACTGGCTGCCACATTTGCTTACAAAATACACAGTCCCTCCCTTTCAAAGTCTGTGAAAAGTTCAACAAAGACAATCATTAGCATGTCAAAAGCCTGAACTCTCAAGTTGATTCTTAATTCTCACTTATTCTCTTAACATGTTCCCTCAAAAAAAACTTACCCTTCGTTAGAATTTTTTTTAGCAAATAATTCCTTCTACAACTTGCTCCCACTTAAATTCCTCTCTTTTCCCAGCTGCTCAGCGCTGGAGGTCGAATCTTTGTGTTTGATGCAGGGTAAAATTCAAGCCAACTCCCAGAACATTTGTTAAACTCAATAAACTCAACGTAGATTTAAGTATTAATTTCAATAATCTTTGCATTTGATATAGCACCTTATCGCGTCATCAGCATATTTCAAAACGCTTCACCCAGATTTTGAAATAAAACAATAATAATAATCCTTGCCTTTCACCATGAGGGGTGGGGGTGGTGGGTGGGGGAGTGTCGCAAAGCGCTTCATAACATTTTACTGTAAAGTGCAGAGACTGGGTGTGTTTTGTTGGCAAACGCGGCAGCCTAATTTGCGCACATCAGCACGCATCTCTTTTGAGAAGAGACGAGAGCTTCTCTTTCGTGGAATGTGCTCTCCGAAAACAGAAGGGAAATTATAATTGTCTGTTTGTGGGACACTGCTCTGGGAATTGGCTGCAGCGTTTCACCCAGAAAATACAGTCAATCCACTTTACAGTATCCATAACAACAACTATTTGGATCTATATAGCGCCCTCCACGCTGAACGGCGTCTCAGAGGGCTTCCCAATAACGGGTTCCAGGTTGGGGCCAGGGGGAGGGGGAAAGAAGGTGACCGAAAGCGTAGTCGAAAAAAAGGTCTTTAGCCGAGACCTGAAAATGGGGAAGCAGGAGGCGAGGCGAAGGGAGTGAGGGAGGGGGTTACAGAGCCTCGGGGCGTAGGGGCTGAAGGCACTCCGGCCGATGGTGGAGCGGAGGATTTGGGGGACAAGGAGGAGGCCAGACCTGGTGGAGTGAAGGCAACGTGTACTGTTGTGAGGGGAGAGGAGGTCAGAGAGGTTAGTGGGGTGCAGAGGAGTGGAGGGATTTGAATACAAGCATGAGGATCTTGAAATTGATCCTATAATGTAAAGTGCCGTGAGATGCCTCAACAACAACATATTATACTTGAGTGGCGCCTTTCACCTCAGAAGGACGTCCCAAGGACACCTCAACGACATGATAAGGCCCTGTGTCAAATGTAAGGATTATTATTATTTTCAAACAGCAGAATTTGCTGTGAAGTGTAGTGACTGCGTGTGGTGCGGGCGGGCGGGAGTTTGGCTTACGGAGTGCTCCGAAGCAGCAGAATATGGAAGGGAAAGATGCGGGTTTGCTCAAAGACACCCTGGCTTCACAGTCAATCTAACAGTGGCCGTGAGAGATGTGAGGCAGTGATTCGAAACAGCTAACAACAGAGGTATTTACAGCGAACTCGAAATCAGCTACTCGGAGCAGCCCCAGAAGAGGAAATTGAGTCAATTGGTAGAAATGCTTCCATCTGATTAACCTTCCTAATGTCACAGGCAGTCACAGAGTGGCTCTAAGTACATGCACAGTTCAGCTATGAAACACCACACTTAATTCTGGTGATTTCCTGGCACAAAGTCACTGAGCGAAAAAAAAGGCAGCCCATTGATGTGTTGAACAGATGACCTCTGGGTTGATTTTTTTTCTTGCAAAATCAACTGGATGCCTGTTTAACACGAAAGATCAAGTTAGGGGCTACTTGTCTTTTTGTGTGTGTGTGTGTGTGTGTGTGTGGTGGGGGTGGGTGGGGGAGAGTTTTTGTTATTTAGTTGCTACGTTGCTTGGCAATGGAGCCGAGACACAATATCACAACAGGGAGGTGAGTGTCGACGTTTCTTTGCGATGGTGGAAGGATACAGTAACAATCCCCGCGTTTGATGTCGTCGCAGCATCGCCTCAAAGCCCGCCATCGAGTTTTACACCCGGGCAGTGTAGTGACTGCGTATTTAATAATAATAATAATAATAATCCTTGCATTTGATATAGCGCTTTTCACATCTTCTAGAACGTCTCAAAGTGCTAAACAGAATATACTGTAAAGTGAATTGACTGTACATTTGTGGGCTAAATGCGTCAGCCAATTGTGCACAGCAGCGTCCCACAAACAGTCATAGTTTGTTTCTTTTTGAGGGATTATGAGGGATTATTATTAGGCGTGTGGAGTAAGGAAACTTGCCTAAGGTTTCGCCCTGACCTGCCTGGATTCGAACACGGGACACACGCTTGTAAGGCCAGTGCTCTAACCACTGAGCTGCGGGACTCCACAATTTATAATGGCTAATTTGCGCACATTTCCACAATACATCCATGAAGTAAATGAGCGCTTTTATATTGGGTGAGGGGTTAGGGGAGAGAAATTGTTAGTCAGAAAATTGTTACTGAGGTTAAAGAGCTCCCTTCGCTTTTCGAATAGAACTTTAATGTCCTAGATCTCGGACTAATATCTGTTCAGAGGAGGGCACCAATAACAATGGAGCACCTTAATAATAAATATCACTGATAATAATCCTTGCATTTGATATAGCGCCGTATCATGTCTTCAGGACATCTCAAAGTGTTTTCCAGAATATACTGTACAGTGAATTTGCTGTTCTGTGCTATCCTGTGTGTTTTAAGAGCAGAGGAGGTCTTTAAGGGAAAGTAAATCGACTTTGGAGTCTTTAAGAAGACACGGGCTTAATGACTGGTGTGTGAATTTACCGCATTAAGCATCCGCTGACCGGAATAATTATCAACAGCTATAAATTTTATTATCGTTCCCAGCACACGGAACAAACTCTCTGATTCAAGCAAACAGGAAGATGGGCAGATGCGTAGAGATGAAGGGAGGAGAGGTGGGGGGGGGGGGGGGTGGGGGTGGAGGAGGTGGGGGGGGGGGCAGCATGGGGTGGGTGGGGGGGGGAGGGGAAATCTTCTTATGTTTAGATTCCCAAATATTTTTAAATGTTATTCCTATGTCAACAGAAATCCACTGAATTGCTTAAAAAAAAGTTGAAAATAAACAGACGGAAATGATAAATAAATAGAGATGGAATTACTCACATCGGCCTGGACATTTCCGTTGGTGGTAAATTTACTGCTAGATTTTCGAGAGATGTTTATGTTGGGAAGTTGGGTGGAGTTGGGTGACTGGGGCCTGTGGTGGAGCCGGGGGTCTGGCTCTCAGTGACAGCGATGGGCGACTGGGCTCTGGTGATTTAGTTATTATGATAAAAATAATAACAACAATTTCAACATCTACATGCTTGACATCATCTGTAGACAAGGGGTCAACGTCCGCATAGATGCGGATGACACCCAACTCTGTCTTTCTGCCTCCACCCTCGGCTCCAGGATCACTGCTGCCCTGACATACTGTCTGTCGGAATATCAAGTCCTGGATGAGAGCTAACTTTCTACAGTTGAATGTCAACAAGACCGAAGCCCTACTGCTTGGCCTGCGCCAGCCCCTCTGTACGTCAGGTGCATCAACCTCCATGGTTGCTCACTCAACCTCACCAACCCAGTCAGGAACCTCGGAGTCTTGTTCAAGACTCAATTGTCTTTTTTCTCCACCCACATTGATACTGTGACCTGCTCTGCCTTCCTCCACCTATGTTGACTTTCAACTGAAGGAATAATAATTATAATAATCCTTGCATTTGATATGGTGGGTTATCAAGTCTTCTAAATATCTCAAGTCCCTTCATAGAATCTACTGTAAAGTGAATTGATTGTATATTTGTGGGCGAAATGCGGCAGCCAATTGCAAACAGCCGTTTCCCACAATCGTAGATTGAAAAGACCAATTATTATTGCTTTTTTAAGGGATTGTTACAGGCGTGTGGAATAAAGGAGCTTAAACAAGGTTTTGCTCTGCCTGGAATCGAACCCAGGTTTCTTGCTTGCAAGGCAAGTGCTCTAACCACTCAGCTGCAGGAATCCACAATGCAATAATCCACAATGCAGTAATCAAAGCGGATTGTCTGCATACTTTGTAGATGAAACGCGGCAGCCAATTACGCCCAGCGGTATCCCACAAACAGTCATGGATTGAAGTGATCAATTCACCATTATTCTTATTTTTTTAATGGAATTATTACACCCTGAAAAATGAACCGCCAATGGACTAACAATCGGGTTCCTACTTCCTGCTAGGTGAACGGAGGCTGGTGGAGTAAGGAACCGTGTCCAACATTTCGCCCTGTCGGGAATTGAACCCACGTCGCTCGCTTGCAAAGTGAGTAGTCTAACCACTGAACGACAAGACTCCACCATTGTCTGTTATTTTTCCATTCAGCAAATGTCGGGATCACCCACAACACAGTGAGGCTACTTCACTGTTATCGTGTCTACCAGAATATCTGGAGCCTCGTCTGAAAATGAGCTTGTCTGCGGTTCGCCAATTGATAATCCTCGATTCCCCCGGTTGTAATTGCGAGCTTTTCAAATTGTCTGAACCTCAAGTGGCTCGTTACTGCTAACGAAACCACATTCCTCACCAAAAAAGGGAAGGTAGACAATTGCACACACCGAGTAGGTTTTATGTTGGCGTCCAGTCAAAGCCTTTGTTAAACTGGCTTGTCTCCTCTCCTTTGATAACCAAACTGCGGTGTCCTGACAAACTCCTCATGTGGGAAAGGACAACACCAGAGGCATAACTCTGGCTTCCCTTCTCCTCCTCCAAGGATTTATTGCAACTCAGCCCCCGCGAGCCTGTTCCCATCTTTGGCCACTCGTGCCACAACTGTTCGTGGGACAACACTGTGGTCGATTGGCAGCCGCGTTTCTCCCACAACATACACAGTCATTCCACTTGAACAATATATCCTGTCAAGTGCTTTCTAATAATAATATTAATACTAATAATAATGCTTGCATTTGATGTAGCACTTTTAATATCTTCTAACTGTCTCACATCTTCTAGATGTCATTTGGGTCTGAGCTTTGAGATGTTTTGATGACATAAATAAGGTGCTATATATCAAATGCAAGGATGATTGATAGTGTTTCCCGCTCCCAATATTGTCCAGCAAACCCCCTTCTATTTTCTAAACGGTGTTCAGCAGGCACCTCAGTTTTACATCTCGTCCAATGGAGGCACCTTTGGAAGCAGAGCACTGCTCAGTGTCGCACTGGAGTGTGTGCTTAGACGATGTGAGCTCAAGACGTGAGGGCTTGAACCCACAACTGCATGACTTGGAGGCAAGAGCGCTACCTAAGCCTACACCAGGCTGGTAGGCAAAGTTCAGGTATTAGCAAACTGCCTAGGATAAGGTTACCCAGATTCACTTCTGGATTTGTTTACTGAGATGACCTGTGAGTGTGTGAGTGTGTGTGTTGCGTGTGATTGTATGTGTGTGTTGTGTGAATGTGTGCATGTATGGGAAGGTATGTGTTTGTGTGAGTATGTGTATTGTGTGTATGTATGTGAGTGTGTGTGCGCATGTGTATATGTGTATGTGTATGTGTGTGCGTGTGTGTGTTAGTGTGTGTATCCTTCATTGCAACAATTATCCCAACAATCCATTCTTTGTCTTTTTCTTTGGTAAACAATTCCATTTCGCTCATGATTCCCAGAAAACATAGCAATGATTTACTTGCTATGCTCATTACACTGTTTTCCAAATAAACACATTCCTCCCCAAAATGTTCATACAGTATATAAAGCGGATGGGGCGTGTGTGTGTTTGTGTGTGTGTGTGTGTGTGAGGTGGTAGGGGACTGGGGAGGGGAGTAAGAGAGAGTAATAATGGTTAAAAATACACGGGTGATAGGTTAGAAAAGTGATCTTTGAATCACTTTGTTTGGGTCTGAGCGTCGAATAATAACAATAACTTGGTACGGCGGCTTTCACGTCAGGCGGACGTCCCAAAGCGCTTCACAGGAATGCACGGTAAAGCGCAGTGACTGCCTGTGTGGTGGGTGAAACGAGGCAGCCGATTTGCACATGGTGACGTCCTGCAAACAAGCAGACGTGTTGAACGATTCCCTCTCAAAGCCCCTAAGTGAAATGACTTGAGGCAGTCTCCATCTAAATCCCAATTAGCATATGGCCGCAGACACACACAAGGCTTCCCATAGTTTGACATTAATTGTCGGCTCCACTCAGAAAGGTCAAAAGGAAGGGGAGTGGAACTAACCATCTCACTGGCCTCTCAGACATTTGATGAGCAGAAAAATTTAGTGAGGAGTGGAGACGGGGTAGTGGTGGTGGGGGGGGGGGGGGGGGGGGAGGGAGGGAGGGAAGGGGAATGAGTTTGAATTATTAAGTAAACAAAGCACGAAAGGTCCGTTCAGCGGGGTGGAAATTTTACATGATATGCGCACTGCAATTTTGTGTCTCCCGTGCTGCAAAGACAAACACGCTTGCTATTAACCCATGCAGGACTGATACCTTCTGTCCCTGCCAAAGGTGAGTCGGGTTGGTGATTTCGAAAGGACTCGAAGGCGCTCTTTATCCGAGCCTTTCTTGTGCTAATAAATCCCACCGAAAGGAGACGGGAGTTTCTAATTCCACCCGCCAGCTATCCTGGCCGACAATCCCAGCCCCAGGATAAAAATTGTCATTCGCTTCATGGATGCTTGTGTGTGCAAAATGGCCCCCGGGTTTGCCAGCAAATGCACTACACTTTGCAGTCAAATCCTCTGAGGTCTTTTGGCAACGAGATAACTAGAACAACAACTCGCGTTGGTTTAGCGCCCTCCCCGCAGGTTAGCTTTGATAAGGCACTGTGACAAACACCAATGGCATTTACTTATTGTTTCCTTATACAGGAAAAGAAACACTAAAGTGTTGAACGATACAGAGAAAACAGGTCAGAATTCGATGGAAGTTGATCTTCCCTGTGCATTGGAGACGCCAGCTTCATATATTTCGCCCACAAAACTTTCAGTCATTCAGTCAGTTCACTTTACGGTATATTCTGTGAAGTGTTTTGAGACGTCTCTGAGAGGAGATAAGGCGCTTTCTCCAATGCAGGGAATATTATTTATTATTATAAACTAAGAGGAACCCAATGCTTTCATTTGCCCTGTGTTTGTGCATGTGTTGTCTGTGTGTGCACGTTCTTCTTTAATGAACTGCTTAGTGAAGTCACATCAAGTTCCTTTTAAGTAAAGAATCAAATCTCGAATTCTCAACATATTTGACCAAGAAATATGCTACATACACAGATCTCCTCCGTAGTGTGTTTGCAAATAACTATTTGTGATGTATTATTGCATTACAGCACCCCCATGACTAGAGTGGGGTTCTAGTTCATACATGAAGCGACAAAGTAGAGAAACCAGAGGGGCTGTGGTGAGGTTGGGGGCGCTTGCTTTCGACTTCTTTTTTTCTCAAGTATTGATTTAATTAAGTAAAAAAAAAACTCATTTGTCAGCCAGCTTGATTTTGCTCGCTGAAAAGTAAAGGAATATTTCAATGGTGGGGTTACGGATAATGACGGCATTTCATTCATTCATTCTGTTATTTCTCCGAGTTGAAACATTCAATAGACGCAATTAGGTTAGCGATGTTTTTTAAAGGATGTGGTAGAGATTTAGCTAATGTGTTGCATCCTGTTTTTAGTGAAGTTTCGACCCCAGCTTGCACATCTACATTTTTTTCTATCCCCCCACACATACTCTCTCTCACACAAACACACACACACTCACACATAGTCACACACACAAACACCCACACTCATGAATATACAACCACACACACACACAAATGCACACACAAACACACACTCATACAGTCACAAACACACACACAAATACACACTCACACCCACAAACACACTCACAGTCACACGCGTAAACACACACACACACTAAAAAAACAGAAACGCCAAGTTAGAGTCAGATGCTCAAAAATTGACTGACTTCTTAACTCTGTCATCTGGTAACGGATAACATGCCCAGGGGGTAAAAGCTTTTCCCTGACGTGAGGAGGCAGCTTTTGCATGTTACCGATTATTCACTTCCTAATTGCTAACCCCGGAGCCTTTTTAAAGAGGAAAGGTTTCTTCCCCCACCAACCAACCGCACCCCCCCCCCCCCCCACCCCCAGAAATCCCCCATCAGACCCAAGTATTGCTTCCTCACAGATTAAATGTTACTTTATACCCTACGAGGTTCCGTGTGCGAATTCAGGAAGGCAACCAAGAAATCGGGAAAGATATCAAACCCAACTTCCCAGTCAGTGCCCTGTTGAGGGGGAATGTTAAAGATCTTTCCATAGCGGTGTTCGAAAAGGGAAGAGAGGTTTTACCTCCCAATGTCCTGGCTGACAATCCCTCCCTCCCCTCCACCCACCCAACAACCCTTAACCCACCCAACAACCCTTCACCCCCTCAGCAAACCCAGAGAATATTTAACCGCTCTTACAAAAATGTACAGTCACTACATACTAGCCTAAACGTCGTAGCGAGCTCTTTGAGACGTCTTCAGTGTATCAAATGCAAAGATGATTCACATTTGATACATGATCAATCCACTCTACAATATATATTCTGCGAAGCACTTTGAGATGCTCTCATTGACATGATAAGGTGTTATATCAAATTATCAAAGGATTATGATGCTGATGATGATGATGATAACAGCAGTGAATGAACAATCCCTGCAGGTGGATGTTGAGTCACACATTCCTTCCCCGATGTTCTCATGGGCTCCAGTGAAGGGATGAACTCTGAAGACTAGTTTGATTTCTTTGCTGTTATCCTGTTTGCTGTGGAGAAATCTCCCAAAGTATAGGAGATTTCAGTCAAAGTTATTTAACCAAACTTCTCTCCCCACACTCCTGATGTAATATCCCAAGCTGCAAAAGCAATAGGGCAGGTTACAGTCCATCAATTCATTCAATTTTTTTATATTTAAGAAGTTAAGTACTTTTGCTTCATGTAAGCAGGAGCTAGATCTTTGTAGTCTACTCTGAAAAATGTTGCTCTCTCTCTTCTCTATATTTCTATCTTGACTCTCTTCCATCCCTCCCCCACCCCCCACACACACACTCTCCTCACTGTTTCTCTCTTTTTCTCTCCTCTCTCATGTTCTTTCTTCTGCTGAGTTCAAATAATCCACAAACGGGCGTTTACTCTTCACGGCTGTTTGTGGGAATTCGCTGTGTGCAAATTGGCTCCAGAATACACAGTCATTACACTTCACAAGAAATTGCCTGCAATGCACTTTGAGGTATTAAATCAGGGATTAATGTTACCATTTAATAGAAAATGCAATGGAGCCTCTATTCCAAAGCATACTGGCAGATAGTTCCCACTTTAGCGATACCTTTTCAGGATATCTTTCCTTTGCCAGTGAAGCAAAGCTCTGGTACTTTGTTCCTCCACCCAAGTTGAATATCGTGCCTCTCCAGTTGTTTATTCGACAACTGATTTGAACGATTTATTCTCGTCTCTTGCTGCGTGCACACCCACTGAGCATCTCAGACAGTGATAACACTTGTTTTCAGCTGGGGAGAGAAAAGTGCTTCCAGCCTGTGCTGATCTCTCCACCGATAAAATGATCAGAATCTTTTCCCCTCCTCGACATCGGAAATTCAACAACATTTGTTACAGCCACAAAAATACACAGTCAATCCACTATGCTGTATACTCTGTGAAGTGCTTTGAGATGTCTCAGTGACATGATGGCATTTGGATACCCAATCAGTGAAAGAAAGTGAGCTCTATCCAAATGCCAGTGAAAGAAAGTGAGCTCTATCCAAATGCAAGGATTATTATTTATTATTATTCACAGAAAATTACATTTATTTTGTCCTATATAGTCCTGTAGGTCACCGGTGAGAGCACTCGCCTTATAAGCAAGAGACATGGGTTTGATTCCAGGCAGGGCGAAACTTTGGGCGAGTTTTCTTACTCCACATGCCTAATAATAATCCCTCCAAAAACAAAAGATAAATTGATCAGTTCAATCCATGACTGTGGGACACCGCTGTACTCAATTGACTGCCGCATTTCAACCACATATGTACAGTCAATTCACCTTACAGTATATTCTGTGAAGCGCTTTGAGATGTCTAGAAAAAGTGAAAAGTGCTATATCAAATGCAAGGATTATTATTTATATAGAGTCTTTCATGTCGAGAGAAGGTCCCAAGGTGCCATTCAGTGAGGGGTTTGCACCCAAGCTGTGAATTGGGATGAAAAAGTGATAGAAGGCAAAGAGGGTGGAGGAGGGATGGCTAGAGAAATGGTGAAAAACTAATGGGTTCTCGAAGGAGGCAAGGGAGTAGGCAAAGAACGAGGGGGCTCCTGGATGGAGTTCTAGAAGTTGGGGGCAGAAAGCCTGAAGGCCTGACCACCGATACTAGAGTGGCAGGGCGGGGGACGTGGAGCTGGCTAGTGCCTGCTGTTTTAGGTGACTTTTATCTGGTACTGTCTGCTCTATTGACATCTGCAGGAGTAGGGCATAACAGTGCACTGAAAAAAACAGTGTGCATTAGCCAACAACATACTAACTATAGCTACACTCCTGAGATGCTGCAAAACAAGCTGAATACTTACGAGGCTTTGGGGGTGAAGTGGTTTGTATTAAATCCTTTTGGACCAAGGCATCGTTTCAAACATTACTGTACGCACTCACTTTGGAAACTTGGGAAAGAGTGACAATTGGGACAGATTATAAATAGGCATTTTTTTCTCTCTCTCTCTCGCACTCTCTTGCACTCTTTTTCTCTCTCTGGAGTAAATGGGAGCAAAAATAATCTAAACAGTGATGAAATCCCCTGCCAGCCCCGTCGATTCAAATGTGAGACAAAACAGATGATTAACTAGGGGAGGGGAGTATTTGTGTGTGCATTTGTGTGTATATGGGGGTGGGGGAGTGGTGAACCAAGCGGGGGGTTTCAATACAGCAATCATTTTTGAAGGTTAAAAGTTTTGCATTTGTTCTGTCAACCAGCCTCATTAGTGTTTTTTTTACACACACAAACATACGCACACAGGAATCCGTATTGGAAAAGGGACTGAGGCAGGGAAGCTTGAATAGAAGGGCAAACTGAAGTGGCTGGGGATAGAGTAATTATTTATCGCCCCCCCCCCACCCCCCCGCACTCCCCAACCCCTGCCTTTCACCTCCCTCTCCTGATCCACGATTTAGAATTCCGCGCTGAAAGAGCAAGCCCCTAACCCAGGCTTTCCTGTCTATTTTCTTTAATCAGCGCTGTTTCCTAATGAATGCAGTAGTGTCTCTGAAGGAGGGAGGAAGGAAGGTAATATCTGGAAGCGATTAGCCACTCATTTCCTTGTTTATCCTGCCTTTCAAAGAAGCCTTCCATATTATTGTGGCTACCCTCTAAACTGGCCACACGGAGTACAAATAACCCCATATGTACTCTTTCATGTGTTCCCCGCCTCTGAGTTTGAAGGAGCTGCGTTTGTCCTTGGTTTCCTCTACTTACACAAGCTGCTGAGCTGCTACCTATTATTCCCCCTGCTCCTTTCTTCCTCCCCCTTCTCTTCTCTCCCCCAACCCACACCCGTCTCCTTCTCTCCTCATCCCCCCCCACTCCCCCCTCCATCCAGTTCTATTTGCGTGCATGTTGCTCTGGTGACAGCAAAGCCATAGGCTCTAATTTGTTTTAGTGGCTCAAAGAATGTTTTCACCCAATCAGTGAAAGAAAGTGAGTCACAAATTTGGTAAGGGGAACGAAAGCAGGTACTTTGTATATTTGTGTGTCTATGGACGTGTGTCTGTGTGTGCATTTGTTTCTGTTTGTTGTGTTTGTGTGTACGTGTGAGACTGTATATATATATATACGTTTCTACGTATATGTGTGTTGTCTCGATTTCTTGAGTGTGTGCGTGTATCTGTGCATGTGTGGGCGCATCTGCGTATGGGTTGGTTTCTGTTTGTTGTGTGTCCATGCGTATGTGTCTATATGTGTTTGTATGTGTCTGTGCATGTGTGTGTCTGTGTGTGTGAGTGAGTGGGGAGGAGAAGTGGGAGACAACTTAGATAACTTACTGGAGGAAGAATGTTAATGGGAAAATAATTCACCAACTCAGACCGCTCAAAAAGAGACGGACATTGTCTCTCGCAGAATAACACTTTGCTTCTAATGGATGGTATTGGGGCGTATTGAACGGGACAGGGGATTGAACTCAGGAGCTATTTGCTGTGCTAATCCCCTGATCCATAATCAGGGCGGCCCACAGAAATGTTACCTAACTACCCTTTCAAACCAACAAGTATGTCTGCAGAACAGTAGTTCAATGGGAACCTGTTGCTTTGCCCAGTTGAAGCCTAGAACGTGCTACTGCTCCCACCGCACAAAAGGGTGGGGAGAGTCTCTTTTCGCATCCCAAAAGCCCCAATCATTGCTCGTTCGCTTGTCAAGTGTACAAAAGCGAGACACAATTGCTCGCCCATCAAACACACAGACGTTATACTTTGCAGCACACCAGGTGCGTGAAGCTCTTTGGGACGTCCTCCCAACGCTGAATCTCATGTAAATACGGCATTAGCATTATTGTTATTCATTATTGGAATCCTTGTGTTGTTTCACACTGTCACTTCCTCAACTATAATGAAAACAATAAAAAGTATTCATTGCATTTGATAAATCATCTCGCCACATCGCCGCAACATCTCAGAGCACTTCTCAGGAATTCTACAGGCTGCCCGCAAAGTCCTGTTACCCCCCGGTTACAAAACAGCGTTATGAGACGACAAGAGGAGCTGAAACAAGCTATAAGGGATGCATTTTGTTTTGTTAGTCCATCCGTATTATGGAAAATGTCTGCCATTATCTGCCATGAAACACAGACACACACGCACACACTGATCCTTTGGTCGTCTTGATACAGTTAATAAAAAAAGAGAATCCTTGCATTTGATATAAACTCATTATCGCATTTCAAAGCGCTTCACAGAATAATATACTGTAAAGTAAATTGACTGTATACTTTTTAGGCAAAATGCTGCGACCAAATCGATCACAGCAGTGACTAACAACAACAACAAAATTACACTTGTATAGCGCCTTTTACTAGTTAAAAACTTCGTATAATTAAGTACTTCTCAATTATCATCATTCAGCGTGTAAAAATGAACAACCACACAGGGTATTTTGTGGACACCCTGTGTGCTTCTTCAGACCCTTCATAGAGCAAAAGGCACCCCAGTGTCTTAAACCCGCGTCAATGTGACTGCGCTTCTTGCAACACATGTGCTCAAATTGCATTGAAGTCAGATGATATATGAAGTTTGTCAGTGGCGAAGGGAGGCTGTTGGCTCGTAAAAGGCAACCGAGATGCACGCTATTAATCTAACGGCAGCAATTTAACCAGGGCTGCATTAACGTGACCGGCCATGCAGTAACATAATATTTCTTAATTAGAAATAAAATCGGACTGTTGGGAAATATATATTCGTTCCATTACAGGCTCACTGTGATATGTAATGCTCAGTAGTGTCAGGCAGGATGTTGATATATGGCTTGCTGGAACCTTTACATCACGCTGCTTTATTTTCCTCGTGTCTATCCTCGTTTAAAAGGTTCCCTTGTCTTGTTCGATACGCTGATTGTAAATCTAAGATGGTTTGGGCTTCCTCAAGTTAAACTTGTGCAATTTATGTACATCCACAGCAGGGAACAAAGGAATCGAGTCCCGTAGAGTAGTGGTTAGAGCACTTGCCTTGCAAGCAAGAGGACCTGGGTTGAATTCCCTGGCGGGGCAAAATGTTAAGGCAAATGTCCTTACCCACATGCCTCTGTTTACCTCGTGCTGCAGCAAGAAGAAATCCGGATGTCAGTCGATTGGACGATCACTTTTCCGGGATAATCCATTCGAAAAAATAAATAAAAATAGTACATAATTGGGTCACTCAATCCACAACTATTTGCTGCTTTGCCCACAAATATACAGTCATTTCACTTTGCAATATGTGATGCTCTTTGAGACATTAAAAATGCTGCATCAAAGGATTATTATTTTGATTTCCCCTCCATCAACGCTGACTTAGTCTTCAAGGGATCTTTCTCCCCCCCTACACCGCCCCCCACCCCCGTGAGAGAGAGCAATTTCTGTTAGATTTACCAGTTGCACATATAACTGCTAAAAATTGCCAAATGTAAGATGCGTTGAGTTCCTTCACAACTGGAGAAAGTTCCCCTTGCGTTATACCACATTGGGACAGAGGCAAAATTGACCTGAATACAGGACATTAAAGTGGTGCATTAGTGCCTTTGAGACAAGTAGTCTGCACTTACTATCCAACAAATCGCTAATGGCTGTCGGGAAAAGAGCAAGGGAATTGGGATCAGCTTCCTGGAGGAGCAAACAGCCACGCAACAAAATAGACCCAACGAGTTGCATTGAAGGAAGTCAGCCAGTTATCTGACAGCTTTATTGTTGCCGCTGTATGTCTGTGGTGATTCAGTGATGGTTAAGGCAAAGCCAATAAAATGCTGTCAATTGAATTAATGAAACAGGACGTCTTTTTGTGTGGCAGAGATTAGCTACAGCGCTGACACGTAAGGATTCAGGGTAGCGTTGGCAGCACATTGTTGGGAATGTGCTTCTCTAAGGTTTTATTGCGATATGTTTGAAACCACTGTATAATCAGTCAGATACAATATTCTACACGTTGACTGTTGAATCCCTAAGAATTTGGTTGAAGTGCGAGTGAGGGATATCAAAGGAAAAGATATGTTAGTCCTCTAAGCCTAATGGGTAGGTTAGGCTTGGTTGGTGGGAAACTTATCGGTTGATGTTTGAAATTGGAAGCTGAGTAGTTTTAGCTGATTGAACTAAACCACTGTGCTACAGGACGGGGCGTCATGTAGCACAGTGGTTAACGCGCTCGCCTCGCAAGCAAGAGGACTCGGGTATGTTTCCCAGGCTTGGATAAGTTTCCTTATCACACACTCCTCTATTTCACTTCGAAATGCCTAGAAGATGTGAAAAGCGCTGTATCAACAACAACAACAACAAAATTATACTTGTATATCAAATGCAAGGATAAAATTATCATAATCATTTCACTGTTGAGTGCTCTCACAACTATGCTACAGGTTTTCAAGATCCAAGGCATACATACGTGTAGAGAGGTCAGCCTGGTTTAGATACTCTTTAAGCACCACAATAGGTTTCAACAAGCGTCAGGTAACCAGCAGGAGTTCAGTTATGATCTCTAGTGATTTTGTGATACAGGGATAAGGTCTCTAAGGAGCTCCAATGCAGAAGAACAGGATCATTTCATTTCAATTTATTCTCTCGAAAAGTGCATTCTCTGGGGTATTTCTGTATCACCAGCAACTTTAGTGTCTTTAATGTCGAGTCTCATATTATAAATTAATTTCCGTGACATGTGAAAGGAAACCAGAAAGATATTTATAGCTATAATTTCATTTACTGATGGTTCGTTTTGACAATTTCAAGTGAGTTTCAGAGCGGAAAAAAAATAAACCAGTGAGTGAACAATTTTCTTTTTTAGTTTGACTCAAAAAGTGTGTGGGGGGGGGGGGGGTGGGGAGATAGGTATTTGAGGTCTGGTTGCATTGAGATAGAGTGTTCGGATTGAGAATCCATCAGACTGAAAAGGTTAGCATAATTCCAATTTAAGAGGGACAAGGGCGGGAAAATTCCTCCTGGTCTTAGCCTGCGAGACCATTTCATCTGTGAATTTAAGAACGAACAGTGTTGCTGAAAAGTCTTAAATACAGTCTTAGTTCAGAAGCTAGTTTCTCATTAGTAACTGATCGAGTGTATCTGGGGAGGATTGCTGGCCACACATTCGGAGAAACTCCCATCTCTTTTTCAGATGCTGCGAGTTAATAATAATAATCTTTGTATTTGATATAGTGGCCCCCATGGCCTCACCCCAGCCTGCCTCTTCGATCTCCTAGCCCCTTACCAACCTATCCACTCCCTCCGTTCAACGGGCTCCTGCCTGCTCCATGTCTTCTGACCTGCTCCACCATGATCGGGCAAGCCTTCGGCCACTCTGCCCCTAACCTATGGAATTCTATCCTACAATCCCTCCACCTCGCCTCCTCCCGGACCTCCTTCAAGCCCCTCATCTTTGACCATGCCATCGGCCACCTCGCTTCCCCTCCCTTCCCGCCACCCTCTCCGATTCCGACCCCACCTCAGGTTTGAATCATTGACAGTGCAGAGCCTTGGGACATCCTCCCGACGTGAAAGCTGCTACACAAATGCAATTTTGTTGCTTTGTTGTAGTTATTGCCTGATCACGTCTTCGTGGTGTCTCAAAGCGCTTCACAGAATATACTGCAAAGTTAATTGAGCGTATATTTTGTGGGTCGAAATGCAGCAGCCAATTTTATACCCACCTGATCTAGCAGAGAGAAGCAAGGTTCAACATCATATCTGAAGGACTACACATCCCTGAAGTGGGCTAACGCTCCACAACCTCCTCACTCAGAGGTGAGAATGCTCCTGACTAAGCCAGACTTGGCTTGCACACTTGTCTTATCATAGAATCATAGAATCACAGTGAGGAGGCCATGCAGCCCATCATCCATGTGCCGGCTCTTTGAAAGAGCTGCTAACCAGTCCAACTTCTTTGCTCTTACCCCATAGACCCTGCAATTTTTTCCCCTTTCAAATGCACACCCAATTCTCTTCATTGAAATTTTTTTTGTCAACAGTCAACTTCCAGGTACCTTTCAACAACCTTTTTTTATAATAGGGACGGAATGACTTATTCTTTAACATTACCCATAAAACAGTTGCTCAGATCCAGGTAAAAAAGTAACATTGAATGTTTTGGACAAAATTAATACAGCATTCTGCCTAGTCAACTGTAAAGACATTCGAGCATGTGCTAATATTTCCTCCTACAAGGCTCCCCCAATCCACCAGTTCCCAATAAGCAACTGGCAATTAGCCCACAAAATACACAGTCACTACACTTTGCAGTACACCCTGTGAATCACTTTCAGATATTTCAGAGACGAGATAAGGCACTATATCAAATGCAAGGATTATTACTATAAGAGTACTTACACCTCTCAACTTGTAATGTTCACAGGTCTTCAGGGCAATGATTTGCTTTTGGCCCTAACATGTCTCCCACAAAAAACATCACAGTCTATGGTATGTTCAAGAGCTTTGAGACCCTTTGTCCCCCTGTGGCATGAAAGGCGCTGAACCAAATGCAAAGATTTATCATTCTTGTCATTAGAGTCATTTTTATCTTGAGAGAAAAAATGTCAAGAAAAATACCGTTCGAAAGTTATTTTTATAGGCAAAGCCTGATTAAATGATTGCCGTGGGCTGCAAAACGTCATTAATTTAACTCTGATTGCCTCAGCCCCCCCCAGCCAATTTGGTTAATCCCAATCTACTACACCGCTCGCCTATTTCTATTGACCTGAGGGGTTTGGAGGAACCTTTTAGTTAACTATATATTGACCTTTCCTTGGTTCGGTTGTGAATTATGTCAACGTTACCAATACAAATACTATAAATTAGGCGTAAAATCTCAAAAAAATGGCCACAAATTATCAAATTGGGCCACGTTGTCAATGTTCATGAGAACTTCTGTGTCTCAGGTCCTATCAACCAAGTCTTCCGCCAGTTACCTCAAGAATTAGATTTGCAAGCTGCGTTTTTCAGACACTATCAATGAAACATTACTTTGTGACCTGGAGTAAATGGGAATAAGATGTATTAGCGTATCATAGGACCATAGAAACCCAACAACAACAACACATTTCATTTATATAGCATCTTTTGGATCAGGAGCACATCCCAATGCACTGGACTGTCAAGTGAATGCACCCATGATAGAGGTTGCAATCAAGAAGGGTGGAGGGCGGGTGTGGCGGGGTTGTGTGGCGTGACCAAAGACCAAAGGCATGGTCAATGAGCAAGGTCTTGAAATGGGCTTCAAAGGAGGCGAGGGAGGGGATGAGGTGAAGGGATTCCAGGATGAGTTCCATTCGGCCCATCAAGTCTGCACCTGCTCTCAGTGCAATCATTGGATCCCATTGCCTCAACCTATCCCCACATCCTTTCAAGCTTCTATCATACACCTGTATACTTCCCTCTTGAAAGCCACAATGTCTCTACTACCTTACTTGGCTGGGAGGTCTATGTCCCAACAATTCTCTGGAAGAAAATAATATCTCCCAACGTCCATTACCAGTAGGGAAAAAGTATCCCCCAATGTACTCTGTCTAAACCCCTTACAATGAGGTACACTTCTATCAGGTCTCCCCTCCTCTCCAGCAGCGTGACAAGAGCTTGTCCTCACGTCACGCTAACGGTGACTTTCTAAGTAACGATTCACAGAGAAGAAGAGGACATTTCTGAAATTGTGTATGAAAAACTCTTCAGGTTTCCAATGCCATATACTGACAAAACAATAACAAATTAGATTTTTACAGCCCCTTTCATGTCAGGAGGACATCTCAATGCCCTGGACAATGCAAGGATTATTATTATTATTCTTAAGAGTTATGGAGGGCAGGAAGGGTAGGACTAGCGTTAGGACGATGGCTAAAGGTGAGACTTGGAAGAATGCGGTGGAAGTTATTACTGTACTGTACAGTGAAACTTTCTTCTTGAATTATATCCATTACTTCTCATGGCAATGCACTTTGACCATTGTTTGACATTGTGTGAAGCTGACATGCTAACTAGTGTGACGCTGATGCCTTGCGGCACAAATCAGACTCAGTTTCCTGCAGAGGGCAATGCCTAGGCACCAAGAGACCCTAGTCCCTCTCAGAACACGGCCAAGGCACGGCTAAATGCACACTGAAAGCACGCATTACGCGATAACTTTAGGTGTTTTTTCTCTCTCGATCTCCCAGATGATTTTGTGTGAAGATGAAATTGCTCATTCCCAGGGACAGCGTAAATGCATAGATCAGCAGCTTGATTTACCTACATAAAACTTCTGATTTTATCTTATACTGAACAGCCGAGGACACAGTGAAATTCAGAACAAATCTGCGTCGTCGAGATGTCTCAAAGCGTTCACAGGAAATACTGAAAGAAGGTTGATTGTGTATTTTGTAGGTGTTATAAGAGAGCAAGGAAGCCAAGGAAGATCTCAGTTTATTACTTCATCCGAAGGACAGCACCTCTGCTCCCCCCACAACACCGCACTGGTACATCAGCATGGACATCATGAGTTTAATGTCCCGTTGCCAATGAAGTGCCAAAGGGCAAAGTAATTAAATGAGTAAGATTTATCCAAAGGTTCCTTATCTCAATCAGGCTGTTCTGTACTTGTGGAGAGAAAGGTTCCTCAGAAAGTTTTTGCAGAACTAATAAACTTTACTCACATCCTCCAAATAGATCAGAGACATTTTCTTGCCCCCAAAGCCACATCCGAGATACCGCAGTGCCTTGTCGGGACAGTTTTACATAAAAAGGAAATGAGAAAAAGGAAAATAAACACTGGGTTTAAGTGGCAGAGTGACTTTAACCTTTTCTCTCCCATTTATGTGGTGCTCTTTCTCTATATCTCTTTTTCTCTCTCTTTCTCGTTTTTTCCTGCATGCCTCTACCTCACAACCTCTCTCTCCTTTCTCTCTTGTGGGGTCGAGAGTTGAGTCAGAGGGGCTCTGGGATGGAGTACCTGAATGGCTGAAAGCTCACAGATAGTTGTGAACAGCAGTGTTCTACAAACAGTCATAGGGTTTTTTTGTGTGAGGTAGAGGGGGAGATTATTGGCCAAAATTATTGTTATTGAAGGCTTGGCAAATGATGGTATACAGTGGATTGGATGGGAGGTGAGTGTGAAACAAGCAGCAAGCTTGTATTAGCTGGGCACAGAGAGGAGGAGGCAGATATTCAGAGAGTCAATGGTGTTTTATCACCCAAGCCCTGCAGGACTGATAGGCTGTCTAGGTGCTGAGAGCACTTCGGGAGGTGTTAAGGCCACTTGTGGCCAATTCAATTCAGCTTTAACACGGTCGTAAATAACTACCACCGGTGAGCAAAAAGTGACAAGTTCGGCTCATTTGTTTCTACTGAGGGTGAATCCAATTAATTTAAGTAGCCGTATATTCCGATCTTTTAAACATAGATTGACTGTGCTATCAGTCAGAATTGAACCACTGATAGTCTAAACAAAGTGCTTGAGGCAGAAGCTGGAGTCTAGTTAACAACAACAACAAATTACACTTGTAGAGCACCCTTCACAACGGAAAGGCGTCCCAGTGAGCTGAACGATCAAGGGGTTTGGGGCCCAATCTGGGAGTTGGGTTCAGGAAGGATGGAAAGTAGTGGGGGATAGTAGCGGGAGGGTGGCTGAAGGCATGGTCGAAGAGGAGGGTCTTTAGTTAACATTGGCTGCTCAGCTGGTGAAGGAGAGGATGGTAACAAAACACAGTTCGATGTAGTGAGAGGTGGCAGGACAGGCCCTTATTGACTGTCCCAACATCTCAAAGCATTCAGCAACAACAACAAATTGCATTTATATATGCTTTTCAGGTCAGGATGACGTCCCAAGCCACTGGATAAAGTGGAATTTGCACCAGAGCTGTATTGCATCAGAGAGTGGTGGAAAGCGAGTGGGAGGGGGGTGAAGGTCTTCAGATGGACCTTGAAGGGAAGGGATGAGGTGGAAGGGCTCAGAAATGGAGGTCCAGAGGGTGGGTGCAGGGAGGCTGAAAACCCAACCTTAGACAGTGGAGGGACAGGGAAAGGTACCCAGAGCAGGCCAGATAATTTTAATGGGGGCTGAGATAGGGTTGGGGGGAGTTTGGAGGAGAATTTGATGGTCAGGGCACAGAGGGGAGTAACTCACTTTTCTTTTTCTTTCTTAACAGTGCTGTGGGGTCTTTAATGGACAGGCACAGATGGGAACCTCAGTTTAACATCTCAACCGAATGAAGGCAACTCCAACTACAAAGCGTTTCCCCCCCGTACTGCACTGGAGCGTCCGCCTAGACTGTGAGGTCAACATGGGGGGCTTGAACCCACGATCTTCTCATTGACGCGAGCGCTACCAAGTGAGCCAAGCTGACACCTGTCAGGGATTGTTGAGGGTGTTATATTTTCAATCAAAACTGATGGAATCACAGGGAGAGTGGGGATAAAAATCCTTCTTGTTATAAAGTTCATCCTAGACATATGCTGCCTTTGTGTTAGTTCCTAATTCATGCCTTGTTTTCACTCACTTGACATGTGCCACACTCAATAGGATGTCACGTTGGGATGAGACGTCAAAGGACATTCCACTGAAGGACTCTTGCTCCAATTGGTACTTCAGAGAGTTGAGGCTGAAGTTCAGGGTAGATGTCAGCTGAAGGTATCCTAGGTCCTCTCACTAACCCACACAGACAGATACATCAATCTCAACTGCCCTCTTTTTCTCAGTTGTCCGCCTTTCCTATTTGTCACAGTTGAAGTCTTCCCAAGAGCAGAATAATCCACATAAAACACAGGTAGTCACTACACTTTACAGTACATCCTGTGGAGCGCTTTGGGACATCCTCCTGACGTGAAAGGCGCTGAATGAAATGCAAAGATTATTTTTATTATTATTATGTTATTGCAGTTTGGATCATTCCTCAGGGATATTTCTAACTGGTTTTCAGTGAAGGGACAGCCAGACAATAAAACTGCCCATTTACACTTTTTAATGGATGTTACTTTCCTAGTATATTTGAACTTCCCCGAATAACTACCTTTATTATTGCTATTGTTATTATGATTTACATTAAAGTAGTATTTTATAATAATTATTAATATCAATAACCTTAAAAAAAGACTGAGTAGTCTCAAAGCCATTCAAAAGACGTGACTGTACTCTGCAGTGACTTTGTGCTTTGTAGACAAATGCAGCAATTTCTGGATAGGGAAATATGTACTGTAATAATAATCCTTGCCTTTGATATAGCACTTTATAACATATAAGATGTCTCAAAGCGCTTCACAGAATGTACTGAATGTACTGTGAAACGAATTGACTGTATATTGTGTAGGTGAATAGAATATTGCCACAGTACACAGCAATGATACTTTGATGGAACACCTTGATGAAAGGGGACATCTAGTCCTACAGCCTATTCTGATCTATCAGGACATTGATTCCCTATGGTTTGACTGTATAACATGGCAGCCAATTACACACTTCAGTGTCCCAAAGACAGTCGCGCATTGAGTAACCACATTTTCCTTTAATGGATTATTACCCCCGGAAAAGTGATCTGCAAATCGACTAACAACTGGATTCCTACTTACTGCTAGGTAAACAGAGGTGTGTGGGGTAAGAAAACTTGCCCAAGGTTTTGCTCTGCTGGGAATTGAACCCAGGTCCTCCCGCTTGCTAGTCGAGTGCTCTAACAATATGTTACAGCCCTCTTATCATGAATATGTGTGAATGTATGGAGGGGTTGGGTGGTGGGGGGGGGGGAAACACACACAATCTGGGATTATTGAAGGAAGTTTCCAAGTTCTTGCGGGTTGCTCTGCGCAGAGGTGAAGTTCAGAGGTCACTTGAGGTTTGACATAACTGGAAGTGAATTAACATGGTTTCCTGTTGAACCAATCTGTACCCTGTCTGAGGCCATCAGTTTTTTTCTGCTCACCTCTGAAATTCCTCACGCGACTTCTTTGTTCAATTAAAACCCTAACATCGAATTTTCTGCCAGTCGTTAGAAACGCAGCAACGGTTACATCACAAGCGGGAATGTTATGTGCATTGCCTCATTTTCACCCACCGTCCACTCGCTCGCTTTACAGTGTCTTCTGCGAAGCCTTTCGAGGCATCTCGAATACATGTCAAATGAAAGGATTATTATTATAATAATATTATTATTATTATTAGTAGTCATAGGATTATACAGTAATATACTTTCAGGACAGATCTGACGCCAATTATCAAAGCTGTCAGACAATAAGAAACACCAGCAACAACAACAACAACTTGCATTTACCACTGCGCTCTGCAAGGAGAGCAGGATAGTGTCTTCAAGTGCTGCGCAATTACTGGAAGCTGAACAAGGGATTAGGCAAAAGGTGACCCTATTGAGCTCGATGCGGATTCACTGATAATGTTGCACGGGTAGCATTTTTGTGTGACCTTGCTGATCATCCTTTAGATAAGATGTTTTATCCGACGTCCCATCATTGCCTTTTCAAATAGACGCTAGCGATCCTCCAATAGGGAAAGGCGTTTCTCCCAGTGTCCTGGACAACAACTCCTGTCCACCCCCACCTTCCCAATTCCCCACCCATGAATAAAATTGATGGTTCACTGCACGGCTGCTTGTAGGATTTAACTGTGTGCGAATTGGCTGCTGTGTTTGCCTATGAAACACATAGCCTCTGTACTTTACAAAAAATCCCGTGATGCGCTTCGAAACATCCTCCCGAGGTGAAAGGATCCATGTCTAATGTGCGCTGTGTTTCCCCCCCAACCACCTCCCCATTTCAGTTCGGAAGAAAGACAAACTCTGACATAGTTTTGGTGGCAGTAAAAAGTTGTGAGCATCTGAGCATTCACAGCGCAGTCAGATGCTGAAGCAGAGAATGACTCACTAATGTTTGCAGACTGTTCTGGCAGATAATGTGTGTGTGTACCAACAAGCAGGGAATATAAAGGACTCGTTTTCATCTTAAGCTACTGAGTGGTTGAAAAGCTGCTCTTTCACCTATAGATCCTGGTCTGTCCTCAAAGCAGACAAGACGGATAGGCTGAGTGTGCTCTGTCTCTGATAGCTATTAGCTTTAAGCAGAAAAAAAACCTAAGTCTGCACAATCTCTGTCCTCAGTCGCCAAGCAAAAGCAAAGAGAGGGAGAGAGAGACGGGGGGGGGGGGGGGGCTTCAAGTTTAGCACTAATTCAGTACTATCACTCAAAGTTAGAAAGCGAGCATGGAAACAGACGCGCTACAATGATACAAAAGGGGTCCCCTACTGAGAGAAAGACTGAGGAATGTTGTCAAACTAACGCAGGAGCCGCTTTGTATTGTACTTAGCTTAAACGGTACCTTTGAGCCTGATTTAAGGGTTTAACGTTTGTCTCAGTGGGCCCTCATCTATTGATGTAATTGCCTTTGGTTGGGAAACAGAACAAACAGACATTTATTCTGCCAGTGAGCGTTGGGTTAAGGATTGCAAATGTTGCTTCCGAGAAATTCGGATGATGGGGGTGGGGGGGGGGAGGGGGAGGGGTGTGGGGGTGTGGGGGTGGGGGGATGAAGGGGAATGGGGAAGAGGAGGGGAAGGGGAGGGGGCAAGATTTCATCGGCATTAGCCTCACCACCATCTCTGTTCTTTTAAACCCTAGAAACTTTCTCAATTCCTTTCTCAATTCAGAAGATATTTTCCAGTCGCTCTTGAGATGCTTCAAAACTGAAAAGTGGATGGGCAGAGAGGGTATTGAGCGAACATTGAGTCCCGCTCCCAAATCTGCCTCCAGGTTTTCCAGTCCGCAGGCAATGGCTGGCTGGCGCTCATCCGAGCCAGGTTTTTACTGCAGCCAATTACGGGCGAAAAAGTATGGATTTATAAGTTCCCATCTGCGGGATCCTTCCTTGAGGTTTTAATCACAATCAACAACAACAAAGTTACACTTTTATAGACCCGTTCACGTCGGGAGTACGTCCCAAGGCACTGGACCGAGCTGGGGACGGGGTGGGCGGGGGGAGGGAAAGTGGGGTGTTAGGAGTTGCCAATGGGACCATCGAAGAGGAGGGTCTTGAGGTGGGACTTGATGGAGGCCAGGAAGGGGGGAGGCGGACGGACTGCAGGATGGAGTTCCAGAGGTTGGGGACAGATTGGCTAAAGGCTCGCCCACCAATGGTGGGGTGGGTGGGACGGGGGATGTGGAGCATGCCGAAGCCTGCTGAGCGGAGGAGGTGGGCAGGTTGGTAGGGGGTTAGGAGGTTTATTTAAATTTATTATAATCATTATAATTTATTATTATTAATAACTGTTTGGATGACCCACTGAAACGACTTGGAAACTACCTCCACAGAGTGATTTAAACAGTGATAACATAATAATAACAAGAATAATAATAGATTAATAAATTAATCCTTACATTGGATACAGCACCTTCTCATGGGCAGAATAGCTCAAAGTGCTTCACAGGATTCACTGGAAAGTATTGTAACTGTATGTTTTAGTAGGCGTGAGAAAGTTGTGCTCCATGTAATGACATAGCAAATTTCACAATTCACACCTTGTTATACGAGCCTTGTCGCCTCAGCCTGTGGTGAGTGTTATTCACTCACAGTCCAGGTCTGACATTCCAGAGTGGATCTGGGGGACAGCGTTGCATTGTCAGAGGTGCTGTCCTTCGGATGCGGATGAGGCTTTGTGATCGCATTTGAAAAGAAATGGGAGCTTCTCCCAGTGTCCTGGCCAACAATTCCTCCCCTCCAACCCCCCCACCCCTATCCCCGCCCCCCACATCCCAGATAAAATTGGCTGCTGTGTTCGCCTGTAACTACACCTACACTAAATCCTCTGAGGCATTTTGAGACGTTCTCCACATGTAAAAAATGCGCTGTAACAAATGCAAAGTTTTAAAAAATGATAAGGTTTATTATCCGTTTCGCGGCTGTTTCGGGGGTTGTCGCTTGCCTAGAAAACACACAAGTCACTACGTTTCATGGTCTTAACCCTGCGAAGCGCTTTGAGACATCCTCCTGTCCTGAAAGACATCAAACGCACTGTTATTTATTCAGAGTCCCTGGCGGCTTCCTACCTCGAATCTCTCCACCACTGGAAGCAAACTCTCCCCACTTCGGTCCAATGAAAAGGAAGCCCCATGCTCCACAAAAGGTTCTGCTTTGTCAATGAAAGCTCAAAAGCCCTCGAGTCTGTAACCTCTGGGCTTGGCGGACGTGCTCTGTGTACTCCCAGATGCTGCCCTTGTGGTTTCTGACCTAAGAATGATTGATACATTCACTGCTTCAAAAAAAGGGGGATGGGGTTGGAGAGGAGGGTTAGGGGCTGGTGGGGGATAAGGAGAGAGGCTGCAATTCACTCCGTCTCACTTATATTTATCAATGAACGAATTACTTCCCCGATTACTTAATAATAACTATATTAATTACAATAACCCTTGCATTTGATGTAGCCACTTTAGCCCGTCAACGTCCTGATGTCTCAAAGCGCTTCGCAGGATTTGCTGTCAAGGGAATCGACTTGTGTGTGTTGTGGGTGAAGTGCAGCTGCCAATTGCTCACAGCAGCGTCCCCACAGACCGCTTCCGTCCTTCCGAACTGATTGTGCGTCTGTCAGAACCGACGCAGAAACCGCACATCCAGACCTTCCGGCCAAATCCACCGTCACATTCCCCGATTTGAGGTCAGCTCTTTTTTTTTCGGACAGCTTGTCTGTTCGTTTTGTTTTCCGTGGGGCACGCGGGCTGGCAGGTCAGCCAGGAAACGATTGCCAACGGAGTAGTTTTCCAACCCCCACTTTGTGGGTGAGTTGTGGAACAATACTGAATACAATAATACCAGGGTAACTGGAAATGATCTGAAAAGGGATTTTTTTTTGGTGCATTAAGTAAGTCGATTAATCCACCTAATCCGTACCATATGTATTCTCCGAAGAGCCCCCGACGTAAGACATGATGAATAATATGGCTGCAACCGCATTACATTTCACGAGTCAAAACCCGAAGCCTTTCTACCGTCAAGCAATTAAAAGTCTCTCTCTGAGCCTTTTGCCTGAAACACTCAGATAAAATCCTTGCCGCATTGCGACTCACACGAGGACGCACTGTGTCAAGTTGGCTTGGTACTCGCTGAAAACATGGTGGGTTCAAGCTTACCCCGCTTGTCCGATTGTCTCCCCTATTTACAATATAGCGCTGGCTGTTCCTCTTAAATCAATGCTTGAGTCCTCCTGGCTTCTACCATTGCTTCCTGATAACCCCATTGCAAATCATCAAAGAAATACTTCCTGGTGTCTGACCTCAAATTGCCCTTTGCAACCCTGAACCTGCGCTGTTTTGTTTTTGGCTTAAGGATACAAAAAGGTATGTGTATTAGACTTTCTCAGTCCGTTTTAAAAGTCTTTAAAGATACAATTCATCTTCAGCGCTTTGAGACGTCCTCCTGACGTGAAAGGCGCTATATAAATTCAATTTTGTTGTTGTTGTTGTCTCTGTAAAGTCGCCTCCGTGAAGATCTAGACTAATCGTCATTCACCACTCGTTCCTCTAACACAGTTTTGCCCACAAAATACATAGTCGATTCACTTTATAGTATGTACTGCAAAGCGCTTTGAGACGTCTCAATGACATGGTAAGGCGTGATGTCAAATTCAAGGATTATTATTATCTGCCGACGCAACACACAGCAGTCAGAAAAAAACATCAGAAGACTTTAAAGTTTTATCAAAAAAAGTTAGAGAAAATCTACTTGGTGGATCAAGTAAATATTTGCTCTCAGTCGGTCTGAAAGCATTCCCACAACTTTTTTTTAAAAAGGGGGAAAAAAAATGCTGACTGCGTTGTAAATTCCTGTGGTCTCCGATTTTAGTTTCAACACTGCAGTTTAACACACAGAGCAAAGGACTCTGAGAAAGCAGCCACTCTAATGGGACTGGAGGTTTTCCCTTATGATTTCATGACATGACAGGCCAAGTGTTGCTTTTCCTTACTGATTTACTGGAAAGTGTGGTGACTGCTTGTTTTGCAGTCGAACCTGGGAACCAATTTGCGAGAAGCTACATCCCTTCAAACAGCCGTGTTAAAAAAAATTAGTATAATTTGGTCACTGAATCCACGACTGTTTGTGGGACACTGCCGCGCCGCAATTGGCTGCCACGGTTCACCCACAAAATATACAGTCAATCCACTTTACGATGTGTTCTGTGAAGCAGCTTGAGATGTCTCAAAGACATGATAAGGCGCTATATCCAATGTAAGGATTATTATTAGGCAAATTATTTGTTTTATCTGGGGGATTGTCAGCCAGAACATTGGAAGGGCAGAAAGAACTCCCTTCTCCCTCCAATTAGCACCACAAGATCTATAACATTCACCTGAACAGCGCACAGATGGAACCTTAGTTTCGCATCTCATCTGGAGGATGCCACCTGCAACAGTGCAGTGCACCCTCACCACTCACCAGAGCATCAGTCGAGGCTATAAGTCAAGTCCAAATCATGTTATGGGGCTTGAACCCATAACCCTCTGGCTCAGAGGCGAGAGTGCTACCAACTGAGCCAAGCTGACACACAAGGCTTGATCCACAGAGAATCCTTCTGTATGTGTCCGTGCTCACCCTAAAGATCATGAAAGACAACAGCTGAGCTGTTTTGTTCCAAACAACAACAACATGCATTCATATAACATCCTTCATACTGAGCGATGATTTGGAGAGATTAACAGTGGCGGAGCCTGACACTAAGCATGGTTGAAGGGGAAGGTCTTCGGGGCAGTGGTGGCGGGGGGGTGGGGGAGGGGGGTGGAGGGAAAGTGGGGATGGGGGGGGTGCTGGGTGTTTTGGAGCTGTGCTGTTTAATGTGTCACCTGTGTCTCTCTCCGACCACTTGAACCAATGGCAGAAAATGCGTCAAATGCACAAACAGCTGACCCCCGTCTCCCCCATCCAAACCAAGCCAAGGTTCGTCCAGAGATTCTCTCGTCAGGGCAAGGTCCCAGTGAACGACAATGTGATACATTCGGCAAATGTGTTTTTGATCTGATTACGAAATGAATTCACTTGTGGGGTTGGTCAATCCAATGGTGGTTGGGGAAGCAGGGGGTTATTCATCTCTCTCTCTCTCTCTGATAATCTTCTCAAGGCTTCCTTACAAATGCGATGGCGATGGATTCCAGCGTTTGTTGTATTGCCCCTTTCTTTTCCTGCCATCCTACCTCTTTCCTCGACCTTCCCCCTTTGCCCGGTTGTGGCGATAAGTGGGGGGGAGCGGGTAGGGGTGGATGGGGGAAGGCAAGGAAACCTTACTTGTGTTCCTAAACATCTCAGGGTCGTTGGGCTGTTTACCATCAAACAGTTTGATTCAATATTTGCGCTTTGCTACGTGTGCGTGTCACTTTGCAACAGTTATTTGTTTCCTTTAGGAGCCGCGGGATCAAAATCCTGCGCCGCTGGCTGTTTGTTTAGCGCCGGTTTATCTAACAGATGCCAGCCTCCGGCGCGTCCACCATATTTGGTTTGGTCGGAGGAGCACTTTATCTTCACTGTCGTTCACTGACTCGTGCTCCCAACTCTTGTCTATTGTCACCCGTAAGCCAAAGCCTCCTGCACTGTGTGCCTTTGTTTGATCAGTTCACTGACTCAATTCTCGTTGGCCTTTTAACTGATATTAGATCTATAACATCAGTAAGCATGACTGACCATTTTATTGACAATCAAGTTGACCTTTGCTCAACTGGCTGACATGACCCGCATTTCACTATCGGTCTGTGATGTGTGGCATAATCGCAACGGCTGGCTGGCTGACTGGCTGTAGAGGTTTCTGTCCTCTCTTCCAAAGTGCTTTGGGGGAAAAAACAGGAATTTGTTTCCGAGCGGAGATTTTTATTTTTCAATGTCGTCTTTGGAAATCCGCAAGAGGCAGAGATAGTAATAATAATAATCCTTCCATTCGGTGTAGGGCCTTGTCACGTCTTCGAGACATCCCAAAGCACTTCACAGACTTTACTGGAAAGTGAGTGGACTGTATATTTTGTGGGCAAAATGCGGCAGCCAATTGCGCACAGCAGCGTCCAATCTTGGATTCAGTGACAAAATTATTATTTTTTCAAAAAATGAAAAAATTTGAAACGTATTATTACCCCTGGAAAAGCAATCTGCCAATCTAGTAACTGCTAGGTTATCAGAGGCGTATGAGTAAGGAAATTTGACTCCGGTTATCCCTGCCTGGGAATCAAACGCAGGTCCTCTCACTTCTGAAGTGAGTGGCTCTAGCCACTGAGCTAGAGGACTCCACAAATATATCAAGAGGTGTGTCAGATAGGAACGAAGAAACTCACAGCACAGAATAAGACAGTTTGGTCCACCATGTCTGCTCAGGCTCTTCCGAAGGGCAATCCTTTCAGTCCAACTTCCTGATATCCCTATTATACTACAGGAGGCCTTCGGGTAAAGAAAGCCTTCCTTGTGTCTGCCCGAAATTACCCTCTGCAACTCTATACTCATGTCCTCAATGTCTGTTGAATTATATCCACCTGTATTGTTCTCGGTTGACTTTTTCATTGCCATTTAGAATTTCACACACCTCAATAAGGTCACCTCGGATAAGATCTTATTGTTGTTCAAAGTCCAAAATGTGTAGTCTTTCTATCAATGCCCTCCATTCCTTAGCTCCTATTTCTGTGACCTGCTAACACCAAATCGACCTGTCCACTACCTGCCCTCAGCAGGTTCTAACCTGTTCCATATCTACTGCCTGCCTCATCCCACCATTGCCCCCACCATGGTTCCTTACCTCTTTGAAGCCTCACCTCAAAATTTCCTCTTCGACCACACCTTTGTCACCCTCCTACCCCGACCCTCCCTGCCCTCCATCGCACTTAATCCCAACCTTGACCCAATTTAGGACGAAATCGCTGACTATCAAGCACCTTGGGAGTCCCTCTGACTTGAAAGGCGCTGTACAAATGTAATTTGTTGTTTGTTGAGCATAGGACTGAGAGATGATAGCCGGGCTCAATCAGTAGTGCTACGAAGGGCAGGGTTCAAGCCCCCAAATCATAGAATATTGACCTCACAGGCTAAGATACCTCTCCATTTTGGTACTGGGGTTGGGTTGACAGAGAGAGGGATCTCATTGCAAGTGGAATGTAACACTGTCCTAAGCCTCCAAGCAGTGTGTTATTGCAAGTCAAGTGACTTCAGTACAAAGGCTAAGAGGAGGTTTGAAATATTTTTTCAAATTGGAGCTTATCTAGTTCAAGGGACCCAAGGCGTAATGGGGCCATTTGGAATTCTTCACAACAGCTGAACTCGAACTTGTAAAAAACAAATGTGGTTTTAGATGTTGTGTCTTTATCGTGAGCCTCAGAACTAAATCCTGGTTCCCGCTCTGTGACTCATCGCTCCAGTATGTGATGTTTGGGGTCAGCAAAACCCTGAATTAAATTCCTTCTCCTTATTAAGGGAAGTTCAACATGTTGAATCCACACTCACTCCTGCACATAGTCCCGGCCTGAAATTCCACCTGGTTTTAGCTTTGAGCTTGAACTGCTTTGAACTAAAATGTAAGATTGTAAAGAATTCTAGAGAACTCCTTATATTAATAACAGTACTGTAATAATCTTTGCATTTGATATATCACTCTATCGCAACATTGATAGGATATATTAATATAGGATATATTGTAGGATAATCCTTGTATTTGATAAAGCACTTTCCACGTCTTCTAGATGTCTCAAAGTGCTTCACAGAATATACTATAAAGTGAATTGACTGTATATTTGTGGGAGAAACGCGGCAGCCAGTTCCCGTGTCCCACAAACAGTTGCAGATAGAAATTAGCAATTTATTATTGGGGTTTTCTTGAGGGATTATTATCAGGTGTATGGAGTAAGGAAACTTGCCCACGGTTTCGCCCTGCTGGGATTCAAACCCTGGTCGCTTGCTTGTATGGCGAGTCTCTTACCACTGAACTACAGGACTCTACAAATACGATCAAACAAGATTGACTGTGTATCTTGTAAGCAAATAATAATAATTGTTATAACTACAACAACAACAGCACCAAAATTACATTTATAGTTTCTTTTATGTCAGGAGGACACAAGGATCTCTGTATCTAGTATTTATCTGGTTTCTGATGGAAAACATTGAGCGATGAAGAGGGAAGAGGTGGATAGGCGCTGTTGAATAGGTACAACAACAACAACTTGCATTTATATACCATCCTTCATGCAGATCAGTGTCTTAGAGCGCTTAACAGTGGCAGAGCATGACTCTGAGTTGGAGAAAGGTGACCATAAGCAAGGTCAAAGTGGAAGGTCTTCAGGCATGATCTGAAAGTTGTAAGGAAGGAGACAAGGTGGAATTAAGAGACAGGGTTCCAAAATTTTGGGGGCGTAGTGTCTGAAAGCGGGACCTTCGATGGTGAGTGGAAGGGACGAAGTCAAGCAGGGGCCTGGACACTAGAATGATATGGTCTTATTATTACAGTTTCATAACCCTTAAAGCGCTCGAAAACATCCTGAAGGTTGTGAATTGTAATTGCTTTCTGAAAGCCATTTTCGCAAAGCTGTTGAGACCCACAATAGTTCACTTTGCTGCTATTTTTTCAGTTTGAGGGATTGATTTTAGATACAACTGGTTCCTTCACTTAGAAAAAATAATGTAACCTTTCAGCCAGAAGCAGACTGGGGCTCAGTAATAGTAGAGATAAGATAACTAGGTCAGAGCATCTTTATGGGTTTATGACAGTGAAGTGTTGAGTTAAGTGCCTGCTGTTCAGTGAAGCCTGGGAATGGAACACTCCAAACCCACAGTATCTTTAACGCTGGAATCACAAGCCATCAGTCATTGAGTTGAATTGAACAATCGTTTTTTAAAAAGGAACCGAGGACAAACTGATAGGACGTCACTTCTCAGCTTTGGTTGAGGATGCATCCAAGTGTCTCAAAGCTACTCAGGAGATCTTTGGATGGATGGATGGACATTGCATAGTGTCTGATTTGGGCAATGACGGAGCAACAAGGGACACAACACACACGCACAAACACAAACCCACTCACACAAAGGCTGCTGTTAAGAATTTGGATTGAACTCAGTGTTCCTCAGCAGTGAACACATGAGGAATCAAGTTAAACCCTTGCGGTAGTCTCGGGATGCTATTTTCTGAGCCAGGCATGTCCGCAAGTACTCTTGGGCTCTGCTAGTGACAGATCAGCCACCCTGGCTCCTCAGCACAACTTGGAAGAGCAGACCAGTCAATCAAAGCAGGGATTATTCCCACTCGGCTCCTGATAACCCTGCACGTCAAAGCCCCAAGGGTCCTACCTGGATAGCTTTGCCAGTGTTTGAATGTATGAAATGATTTGATCTGGTTAAACTCTAGCAGTTACCCCACTCCCACACAATGCACATTCTGGGTTCCCGAGTCTTGGTTCTTGCAAAACCTGAGCCTGATAGTCTCTGGGAGACAAACAGGGAGTATCCCTCCAGGGATCCATTGCTCATTCCACAACAGGCAAGTAGGAACTCCTTTTGCACCAATGAAGTGCTCAGCTGTTTGGCTTGGAGACTTCCAAGATAGGTTTCTTGCGATGGGTTTCCAAATATAGAGTCACATGGTGCAGTGGTTAAAGCACTCGCCTCATAAGCGAGAGGACTTGAGTTTGATTCTCTGAGAGGATGAAACCTTTGACTAATTTCCTTACTCCACATGCCTCTGTTTACCTAATAAGTAGGAACCCAGTTGTTGGTTGATTGGTTGATTGGTAGATCGCTTTCCAGAGTTAATATTCCCTTAAAAAAACATTATTATTATTTGGTCACTCACTCCATAACAGTTTGTGGGACACTGCTGTGGGCAATTGGCTGCCACGTTTCACCCTCAAAATATACAGCCACTTCAATATACAGCATATTCGAGACGTCTCAACATTGTGATAAGGCTCTATATCAAATGCAAGGATGATTATATTTTTTATTACTCTTATGTCAGGCATTTGGCTGACCGCGAAAAAAAATACCCCAAATCAACCAGCTAAAGCTGATGTTGTCTTTTATTCTATTGCTGGTGTTTTTTCTGATCTTAAAATAAAACACAGACCCAGCGAAGAGGTCAGGCGTTTTATTTAACAGCTGCCTTCCTCCGCTCCAGCCAATATTTGTCACTTTGAGAGTGCATGGGTTTTTGATTTGATGCAGCTTAATTGATTGCATCCTAATCAATGAAAGCTGTCCATCACCTTTCTCTGTAGATTTTTCCTGCCCACCCCTTTCGACTATCCCTCCTCTCCCCCGCCCACCCCTGTTTGATATGTCCGTTTGCGGGCAAAAACAGCCAGCAAAAAAGAGACGCATTGGATCACAGAATGCCCTCGATGGCGTACAGAAACTTATGAAAATTTCATAGCAAAATCAGATCGGTGCTCACATCACACCTTGAGACGTATGATATTGGCTGCCGGGTCCCACGCTTCGCTGCTTCGAGGTAATGAGGCCATGAGTGCTGCCTTTTCACACTTGGCTTGTGGCAACATCAAAAGTGTTTTAACAGGTTTTTAATGATGGGATCAGGGAAGGCCCCAAGGGAGCATCAGAGCCACTGCCCATTCGCTGTAACACAAGTCATCTTACATCCCACAATCTGTCAGTGTTTGAGCGTGGCCTTGTCTGGGTTACATTTCAAAGGCACTGTCATCTCCCAGTAGCCCTAAGAAATGTTATTTCCCACTAAAGGGAATCTCTTTTATTCAGTTCTGATTTTCCTCAACGCTCTCCATTAAGAAGCTCCTTTGCCACCCCTCACTTCCCCCCATTAATCCCACCCACCGTCCCCCCGCATCTCCCTCTTCTCTTCCCACCCCTCCCAATGCTTCCCTCTGAGTAATAAATGTTTTCAAGCTTGTTTAATGAGTGAATCTACTGCAGGTTTGTACTACTAATGCATGAATTAGCCACAATTTGCATTTATGTATCGCCCTTCATGCATCTCAGAGCGCTTAACAATGGAAGGTCTACAGTCGTGATCTAAAAGAGGAGAAGGAGTGGGCAGGGCGGAGAGATTGGGGGAGAGAGTTCCAGCGTTTTGGAGAGTAGTGGCTGCGAGCGTAGCCACTGATGGTGGAGCGAAGGGAAATGAGGGACAAGCAGGAGTTCAGACCCAGTCGAGCGGAGGCAATGGGTAGTGGAGTGGAGTGGAGTGCAGTGGGGAGAAAGCAGGTAACAGCAAGCAACAGAAGGTAAAGACATGCATTCTTTATCCAAATGGTGGTGGTTTCACTGACTGCCTATGACAGCTTGCTCCCACATAACTCGACATGCACACACACATTTTAAGGTTTCTGCCAAAGCGCTTCCAATGCACAGCTTGACACACAAAGGGCATGCACTGGTTGCCGTTTTGATGCGAATCACATGTTGTCCTCTACCAGTCACTGAAGTGTGCAACCCTGGTTGATGAGGATAAAACATTATGAAAACAAGCGTTGGGAAAAGTTTATTCAGAAACAAATAGCGGATTCACTCCATCTCCAGCAATCTAACTTGTCCTAAAGATAAACAGAACCTTTAGTTCAAACATTTTGTGGCGCACCCCCACCCCCTGCAAAAAAGTTTTGCGTCAGTTTTATACTCCCTCCCTCCCTCCCTCCCTCCCTCCCTCCCTCCCTCCCTCCCTCCCTCCCTCCCTCCCTCCCTCCCTCCCTCCCTCCCTCCCTCCCTCCCTCCCTCACTCACTCACTCACTCACTCACTCACTCAATCAATCAACCTTGCATTTGTTATGGTGTGGCACCTGCAACACGCTTGCTGTGAAGTGTAGTGACTGTTGTTTGTGATCACATGCAGCAGCCAATCTGCAATTTAAGCTCCAGCGCAGTGCTGTGCTGAGGGGGCAGCAGCGACGTTCTTTGGATGAGATATTAACCTGAGCTCCCGTCTGCCGTCAACACTGTTCAGCGCCTCGGGACGTCCTCCCGACGTGAAAGGCGCTCTATAAATGTAAATTTATTGCCGTTGTAGTTAAAGATCTCACAGCGCCATTTGAAAAGGGGAGTTTCTCTCTCCCTGTGTCCTGGCCCCAGATAAAAATTGGTCACTCACTTCACAGTTGTTTGTGGGATTTAGCTGTGCGCAAATTGGCTGCCGCGTTTGCTAAAAAATGAGTCACCTTACAGAATAGCCTGTGAAGTGCTTTGAGACATCCTCTCGACATGAAAGGCCCTGTATTAAATGCAAGGATTATTATTATTTGCCTGCCATACCAAGTTGTTACTGAACTCTAAGTGATGGGGTGTTTTGTCAGTCGAAATGTGGTGAACTGTGGCTAAAGCAACGAGTTTCACCATTCTTATGAAATGAAATCACCAGGCAAGTGGTTTAAATTTAAAGATAACGAGACAAAAAAAGAAAAGAAAAAGGTCTTTGGCTGCTTCGTTGCAACGCTGAGAGGCTTGGCCCTGAGAGTTTATTGCAGTGAATTGGGATGCATTGTGGATAGCACACAGTAAATCACACCCAGTCACTACATCACCAGTATACGAGGCAAGGTTCCTTCTGTCTGTTCAGGTGAATGTTAAAGATCCCACTGCACTGCTCAAAAAGAGAATTACAGCAACAATAATAACCACTTACATGTGTATAGCGCCTTTCACGTTGTGAGAATGTCACAAGGCATTGGACAGTTTAGGATTTGGACCTGAGCTGGGGGTTGGGATCAAGAGGGGTGGAGGGCAGGGTCGGTAGGGGTAGGAGGGTGACTGAAGGCGCAGTCAAAGAGTAGGGTCTTGAGACATTGAAGGAGGTAAAGGAGGGAGCAAGGCTTCGGGATTATGAGATGCAGTTCCAAAGGGTGGGGGCAGAGACGCTGAAGGTTTGACCGGTGATGGTGGGGCTCCCTGGAGCCTGCTGAGCGGAGACACTGGACAGTAACAAGACAAAGAGGTAGGAGAGAGCAAGGCCATGGAGTTCTTCGAAGGCGAGAAGGGAATTTCTCTCAACTGTGCCCTGGCTGACAATTCACCCACCCCAAGCCAACATTGGCCATCTACTTATGTGAGACATTGGTGCGCTGAAATTGACATTTGCTTGCAAAATATACAGTCGTTACAAAACGCCCCACAGCATTAGGCTTCGGAATAATGTCACTTGGAAAATTACAGTGCATTGGTAGGAAATTGTAAAGGTTTGGGGCATTACTCATTTTGCTTTGTCAGCCCATGCCGTGCCGACTGAGTATTAAGGGTGCAGTTATATTTCTCTTCGAGCTCTGTTGTAAGTTTTTTTACTGAGTTATAAAATACATGTTACGATTATTTCCTTGTGTTGTGGTGGCCAAGGCATTTCACAATGCTCCGGTTTAACGGGCCTCTCCTGCGACGCAGTGCGTTTGACTCAGCGCCTTTCGCATTTATCAGGGCATCCCAAAGTACTTCACAGGGTCCGCAGTCAGCCAGGACACCAGGAGAGGGGAAACTCTCTTCATTTTCCGACTGGTGAACAGAAAAAGGCATATACTGAAGCCTGATGTACTATAGAGTGTAGCGACTGTGTGTTATTACAGTAATTTGTGCACTGAGTGCTACACCGAAATTCGGACTGAAATTGCCTGTGTCACCCGAGGAGCCAGAAGGTTATTTCATGTGGTTGTGCTTTTGATGTTAATTCAAGCAAAGACAGCAGTGAGCGCACTTAATATATTATAGTTGGCATATGACCTCACTTGTGTTATTAGCAGTAAGTGGGGAATTTAATGCTGCAAAAATCAATGAATAATTTACACGTCATCAAAAGACTCTAGTAAATAGAAGTGTAAATCAATTGTGCACTCTGAGATGTTACCCCTCGAATGCCGATATAGAGGAGCAAAGTTTTGTTGGGTAACCGTGAGCAGAAAGATTGGCACTCTGGGTAGCAGTCTCGCCTCTGAGTTCAAGCCCCATGTTAGCACGTCGAATCACATAGTCTAAGCTGACACTCCAATGTAGTGCTGGGAGGGAGAGTCGCATTGTCAGAGGTGCCATGCTTCGGATGAGTCTGCCTGTTCAGGTGGATGTTAAAAATCCCATGGCCGTATTCAAAAAGAGAAGCGAGTTTCTCTCTCTCTATCACTCTCTCTCTGTGTCCCGGCCGACAATCCCCTAGATAATAAAATTGGTCGCTTGATCACTCCGTGACTGCCCTTGTTTCAATTCAATTGAAAAAACACACGTATATAGGGCTGAATTGTAGCCTCCATGCTGGTGTGTGATAATGTGTCTGAGGTTCTCTCGCAGTGACAGCAACAGTTTGAGAAATGGATTAACCTTCACCTTCATTCCCAGACAGTGTATTGTGTCCAGTCTCCCTGCACGCAAATTATCTTGTCCTTAAACTGAAACAAATTATCCCCTATATAGTTTTTTTAAACCTAATGGGAACTGTGGAGGCCCTTGGCTGGCCTTACAAGTCCAAGACACATAACTCGGAACGGATTCATTTGCTGTTTTAAGGATTTTTTTATATAGGAAAACCTCATCTGCCTGACCCCTGCAGCCACTGAGGTGTTTCTTTCTCACAGATCTCCGCGCTGTGAAAACAGGAATTGATTCGAAATGCACTTGGTTTGAAATGGACTGGAGCTGTGTTACACTAAGAGAGCTTGGTCAGGGCTGCCTGGTCAAACAAAATCGCTCCGTTACTGCCAAGATCCAGAGATTGCCTGACTCAACCGACTTGTGTCGCCTGTCAGCCCGGCTTAGTCACCAGCATCTTCGTCTTCAAAAGCTCCCCCCACCCTCCCCAAGTCCGCTCTGTCTCCCCTACCCCCCCACCCTGCCACACCGCTTCCGCCTCCTTTCCTCGTTGGAGGACTTTGAGTTCCAATGCAGCATCAGGGAATACAGATAGTAATGGTAATAATAATATAATAATAATCCTTGCATTTGATATCACGTCGTTGACACTTCTCAATGCGCCTTACAGAATATGCTGTAAAGCGGATTGAATGTGTATTTTGTGGGTGAAATGGAGAAGTGAATTGATCACAGCAGGAGTGGGATTGAGGTGAGGCATTAAACCAAGGCCTGTAACACTGCTCAGAAAGAGGAGGGGGTTTTCTCTCTCCCAGTTTCTTGGTCGATAATCGCTCGAATAATAAAATTTGGTCACTCACTTGCGCATTCACTCGCTGCGTTTAAACCACGCGGCCGTTTGTGGCACATTGCTGTGTGCAACTTGGCTGCTTAGCCTCATCTACGAAACACAAAGTCGTCATGCTTTGTGGAGCCTTTGTGTGAAGCGCTTTGGGACGTTATATCAGATGCAAAGTGTTATTACTGTTCACCTCTGGCTGGAAAAAAAAGATTGCGTTTGGCACAGTCACTGGCTCATGTCATACATACCCTGCAGTTGGCTTCTGCCAATGGGATGGTTTTTTTTGAGGTGGAAAAAGGGTAAATAATACTGAAAGAACATGGGGGAAGAGAATCGCTGGAAAACTTCAAAGTAATTGAAAGAGGAAGCAGACCTCTGAGCGGTCAATCACAGGAGAGGAATCTCTCAGGGCACATTGATGGGAAGTCAATCGAAACTTCCTGTGGGTATAAGTGTTGGTGGGAGGGGTTGGAGGTGGGGGGGGGGGGGGGGAGAGAGGAGGGTCAAGGGGAATGCTTGTCTCTCACCCAATCCTATCATTGCAGTCCTGATTTTTTACGCGACCATATTCCACACCAATAATAATCAAAATAATCCTTGCATTTGACATCGCGCCTCATCACGAAACGTCTCAAAGCATTTCACAGTGAATTAATCGACTGTATGTTTTTTGGGAGCGGTGAAACCAGGCTGCCAATCTCACACTGCGTTGTCCTCCACCAAACAGTCGTGGGATTGAGCAATTTTTTGTTTGTTTTAAGCGGGATTACCAAAAAAAACCACGGAAATAAAAAGAAAACATGTTGACACGTTTCACCTCCAGACGACACAGTAAGGGTAAGCAAATATTTGCAGTAGAAACAGAAAAATCCTTCACTCTTGCCTCAAGAGGAAGGGAGGGAAAAAGCAGAGGTCCGTGTTCGGAACTGGGCACATTTGAACAGGCTGAAGCTCAGACTATAACACACAGGAAGTAACCTGATGCAACCTGTACCAGGGTTGAAGACGGTCAAGGTCACTTATAATGAAGATTTGATGGTGCGGATGAACATTCAAGGTTAATGGTCTCACGTTCAAGGAGTGCAGGGCAAACGTGAGCTTCTAAATTATAATGTGTGTGTGGGGGGGATGAGTGGGGGAGGGAAGAAGGAGGATGGGGAGTTGAAGAGGAAATAAAAGCATAAACTGGAAACAACGCATACTCTGTGTTGCTTTAACTCTGACTAAAAAACAGCTCCTAAACAAAACCAGCCCTTCAGCACATCTGGAGTGAATAGACAAAAAGGCAGCTTCCCCAACACACACACACACACATCTCAAACACTACATATAGACACGCAAATAAATACACAGGCATACATGCACATATGAATGTGCACACGTGCCAACACACAAACACATATATGCATTGATGAATACACGCATAATGTTCTTGTCTAATGAAACGAGATTTCCATAAATGGCCAGTGTAGGAATTGACTTTTAATATGTTTCCCTCAGTAATAAAGAAACCATAAATACATGTCGGATAATGAACGAATGTCAGTGAGTTACAAGACAGTAATTCAAACCAGCCCCTCCGATATCATGTCTGCAATGATAGTAAAATTCGAACGATTTATACATGCCCGTTCAAGGTGGCCACTGAAGATTCCATGATGGTACTCAAAAAGTGATGGGAGCTTCTTTGTAACTGGGGTCCTGGCCCCACCCTCCCGCCACCTGGCAAAAATTGTTCATTCACTAAACAGCTGTTTGCGGAAGTCGCTGCGCAAATTGGCTGCCACGTTTATCCACAAAATACACGGTTACTTTACGCTAAACTCCCGCAAAGCACTTTAAGAGCTGTTCCCAGAATGAAAGGCTGCAATGTAAAATGCTAGCATCAATCATTCATTCGTTTGTTTGTTGCTTTGTTCATTCATTTGTTTATTTATAATTATAATACTTGCATTTGCTATTGCGCCTTTTCACATTGTTGAGGCGTGTCAATCCACCTCACTAAAATATATTGTAAAGCAGAACGATTGTGTATTTTGTATTACGTATAGCGTAATTACACACTGCTTGTTTCCCACAAACAGTCATGGATTGAGTAAATCAATGTTTTTTTTGCAAAGGGATTATTACCTCCTCTCAAAAAAGAAATCTGATGAATAACTAACAACCAGATTCTCACTTACTGCTGGTAAACAGAGGCAAGTGGTGTAAGGAAACCTGTCTAAGTTTTTTCCCAGCCCGGGAATCGAACCTGGATCCTCTCGCTTGCGAGACGAGTGAGCTAACCCACACTACAGTACATGACTCCACTGAATAATTTATCCGGTTATTTATTGGCACTAATCTGCCACACACTGCCACCCAATCCATACAAATGGCATAGTTGATCCATATGCTCCTGTGGCATTTACGAGTGAAGAAATCGGAGGGACAGTTAAACTTAAACAAGTGTGACAGAACACATTACAAATCTGCCAAGTTTTCTTTAATCCTCTATGTACATCTCCAGAATTAGCTTTAAAGACTCTTAAAGTCCATTTATGGTTGCACCGACCACAAACCCTCAAACCCTTAACTTTCAAGAGGTTGCGACTTACAATGTAGGAATCAAAGCTCCATCGGGCTCTTAAATGTAACATTAGACAAAGTTCTCCACAACATACACAAGCCACACTCTGGGAGGTTTTTCTTCAATGGAAGATGATGATTTAGTTGCATTGAGTACCAGAGTCCTGCTGTCTTTGTGAGTGAAGATCAGTATCGTAGAGGATGGGGTTCTAGCTGGGTCGTAACCTTCAATAACAACATACATTGCACAACGCACACTTTACATAGAATATATAACATAAATGTAATATAAATAATGCTTGCATTTGACATGGTTCTGTGTCATGTCATCCCCACTTCACACTGCACAAGATTGTTAGCCTAGACTGTGAGCTCAAAGCCCAATGTGGGAGGGAGTGGGGATTGAACCCACCATTCATGCTGATTCAGAAACCAAATGAGACCGACTGAGCTGGACATACATACTTACCGCACAGGGAAATTACACGGTGACAGAGAGTTTGCTAAATTAGTTAAAAACCAAACCAATAAATGTTTTTTGTTGGTCAAGGAAATCCCTCAAAGAAATCCTGGGAGAGATGCAATACAAGCATATAAAATCAGATTTTGCATACACACACACACACACAAAACAGTTTAGTACGACAGACAAGTTGATTGAAGTTTAAGTCAAACTTATGTTTGCAGTCTATTGAAACACCCTAATCAGGAACTCTTAAAATGGTAGAGCTTTTGTCAAGGACATTTTAGTGGGTTGAAGTTTATCTTCCAAATAAGGTCATTTTGATTATGTTTACAGTGAAATTTTACTCACGGTCTTGTAAACTCACTCTCTACCCACTGTTTCCCCACCAACCAGTACCTAGCCCTCTGTCCTTTAGTCCTTTAGGAAAAAAAGAATCTTTGAAGATATTGGGCTTTAAACAGTGCTTTTGGGGGGTGGGGTGGGCTGGTGCGGGGTGAGTTTGACAATTGCGGAAACCCATCTCTGTACAAGAGCTTGTGAGGTTTTAAGCCAGCTACAACCACATTGAGAGCACTGTCTGGCAAACTTCCTGCTGCGTGTCCAGCTAGGACCACCTACCCATTAGAGTTTTGGCTCTCAGGGTTAACGGGGGCCGAGTGGGAAGAATCCCTGCTCCCTTCTCGTGACTGGCTGATAGCTGCCCAAATGTTTTGGAGGAAGAAACCTGTGCAGTTTAGACTCCGAACTTTGGAGAGAGCAACTAATGATGAGGTGAAGGTTTGAAAATAAACCATTAAACGAAGATTGGGGCAGGGCGATAATGATAACAAGCCTATAATAACTGTTAGCAACATTTGAAATGGAGGCCTTATCACATCGTTGAGACCTCGCAAAGCACTTTACAGAATATACTGTAAAGTGAATTGACTTTATATTTTGTGGGAAGCCAATTGCACACAGCAGAGTCCCACAAAAGTCACGGATTGAGTGACCAAATTATTATTATTAGGAAGGAGGGATTATTACCCTGGAATGCAATCCACCAATCGATTAACAACAGTCTGCGGTAAACAAACTGCTAAGTAAATAGAAGTGTGTGCAATAAGGAAACTTGCCCGAGGTTTCTCCCTGCCCGGGAATCAAACCCGGGTCCACTCGCTTGCGAGGCGAATGCTCTAACCAATACGGTGCAGGACTCCACAGAGGAGGGGAGCAGGCACGGGAAATCAATGGACACGAGTTCAAGGCTTAGAAGAGCAAGTTAGATACAAAACTTCTCAAATTCGGAGTAGAAGTTAGCCCTCCAACAAAATAAACAGGAGTGGGGGGAACTTTTAACGGTGTTCTGTACATCTCATTGACATTAATTTGAATCTGTTCTGAATGTATCGCACTGGGGGGGCGAGGGGAGGGGAGGGGAGTGATGGGGGGGTCAGGAAAGTGAAGTACTCTCCCAGAAACTGTTTTGATAACTGCGGTTGCATTTGGCAATGAGTGGGGTTTGAAGTCCATAAATCATTGCCTCTCGGTGTCGTGTGTTTTCAAAGGCAGATTTATACTCCACTTGACGGATACATACCACCCCGTCACTTGTAGAGTTACACTTTTGAATAAAGATGAGAGAGGTATCTTTTACCTCCCTCCCACTCGCACCCTCCCTCCCTCCCTCCCTCCCTCCCTCCCTCCCTCCCTCCCTCCCTCCCTCCCTCCCTCCCCACCTCCCTCCACATCACACTTAGATGTCTCTTTAAGAAATCCTATCCTGATGGGAGAGGCATTTAATAATAATAACAATACTAATAGTAATCCTTGCATTTGATATAGCACTTTTCACGGCTTCTATACGTCTCAAAACGCTTCACACAGTAAATGTACTGTAAAGTGAATTGACTGTATATATGTTAGTGAAAGATGTTTTTCCCCCCAAACATAGGAAACAATCAGCTCCAAAAAAAAAAGGGCTGAGTTTTTTTTTAGTGCCTTCAATTGGAAACCAATGACCTTCGTGTTTCTCCAAACAAATTGGATTGCGAGCGCAGGCTAGAGTTACACGTTCAGCATCTGCTGCCTGGGTATCACACACACACACAGAGTCCCATCCACTGAAATGCCTCTGGGCATGGATTTTTTCAATCAGTCAAGAGTTAAAAAAAAACTTTCCCAGCCCCAACCCTGACCCAGGCTGCTTTCCTTCCCGTCCTCCACTTCCTGGCAGATGGTGGCATTTTGCTTCGGAGAGAGAAAAAGAGAGAGAGAGAGAAAAAATTGGACATATCACTTAGAGGAGAAGGATTAATCAGTTCGTTGCAGCTCCCTGTGTTATAGCCATAACCTAGACCTTTTTTTTTCAAATATGATATGCACAGCGAGTACTTTTAAGGTTTGATTCGGAGGAAGGGAAGCATAAAGTCCCACATCTCTTCTTAACCTTGAGATGTCAAAGAATTTCAACTGGAAAAATATACACATGCACACACACACATTCAACTGCAATATGAGGACTAGAAATGGGGGGGAGGGGGAAACGGGATCACAAACAGTAATGAGCACATAGGCGTGTCTACATTTGTGTAGAATGCGTCTAATACAGCAGATGAAAGGGGAACTGTGGATAAGTTATACTAATTCCCCGCTGGATTCTTTGCAAATCTGTCTGCGAAAACTTCTCCATGACCCCTTGCCTTTTTGACCTCTAAACTTGACTTGAACTTGGGAAATTTGGGGGAAAGGGGTTAGAGTTAACTGGTTGAATTAACAAGGGGCCAAAATATTTCCCTGGGTCTGATATGGATTCCGTTAATAGAATTGGTAAATATTTGTGTCACTTTTTGTGTTCCTGCACTCCAGGGATTTGGGAGGTCGAGACTGATCTACAGGGAGTCCACAAAGTCCTGTTACTTTTTCTCCGTCCAAGTTTGTTTTTCCTCCACCCCCTCTCTCTACACTGTACTGAAACATGTGGAAAAATTATGCTAGCTGGATTCAGGCGTCCAGAGGATGTGAGGTGCGTAAGCGCCATCAATTCCATGTCAGATAATGATCTGTCAGCAGGTTCAGTGCAACATCTTCTATAACATGGTTGAGTGATGAGGTGAAGGTTAACTCTGACAACTTGTTTCACCTGCATTGTTGGAGGTTCTGTCCTTTCGGGCGAGACATTAAACCGTGGTCCCATTTGCCTGTTCAGGTAGAGCGTAAATAACCTGCGGAACTATTGGGAAACAGAAGGGGGTCTCACTCAACCAATATCCTGGCCAACAGTCCCGTCCCCCTCCAAATAAAAACCTCATTCACTTCATGGGCTGTTTGCGGCCCATCACTGTGCTCAAATTGTCGCCTGAAAACACACCGTCACTACACTTTACAATAAAACACCTTGAAGGTTTTTGAGACATCTTGGTGACGTGCTAAAGAACTCTACCAAATGCAAGGATTATTATTGTCATATCAATAACAAGCTATGCAGTGTTAACTGGTTTGGCCCCAGCAGTTACCCTAAACCACACTCTGTTGGCCCCCAAGCCTTAGCTCTTACCAACCTGCACCTAATATGTACCAGAATCAGGACAACAGGAAGAGAGTGTGCATTCTATTCCAACAATCTATCTCTGGGACTTACCATATGTAGGTGGGATGCATGGAATTCTCAGCTTAGTTTGGTTTGGATACTCTTAAGCCACCTTGATGGGTTTCCGCAATGTGTCAGACCTCCAGGCCAACTAAACAAAATGATTACAACCAACGTAAAAATCTAAATACAAGCCAGGCGTGCATCCGTCCCTCGCGAGGTGAATCGATTAACATTAATGAAATGAGAGAGGCCGACAGTCCTAGATTTCGGAACGAAGCGTCAGATGGGGATAGAGATGGGAGAGGGGAAGAGGAGGGCAGAGTCCGTTTCCTTAAATAAACACATGCAGAGTAAGGACGGTGTTGGCGGAGAACAGCATAATAATTCAGAGAGCTGAGAGCCACTTGGGCTTTCAATGAGTGGCTGTGTTCCAGGAGCCGTTAGATCTATTACAGCCTGCAAGCCTTGGGAAGGCGAAAGCTAATAGTTACTGGAAGCCCTTCTGTTTTTTAATGCATGAAGTTCACAAAAGGACAGGCAAAGGTTTTGCTCCCGCTCAGTTGAAGGAAAAACTAACTATTTTCAGTGCCGAGACGAGAGGTGACGTGAGATTCTTTTGCTTTTGGATCACAACTAAATTACAACAACACGAACAATTTGCATTTATATAGAGCCCTTCACTTGCGCAAGTTGGCTGCGCTGCTTGCCTACAAAACACACATTAGCTTCATAGTGAATCGAGCAATGTGCTTTGAGACATCCTCCTGGTTTGATAGGCGCTTCATTGGAAGCAAGAATATTATTATTATTACTCAAATTTTTCACGAGTCCAAAACAATCTCCAGTTTTAAGTGGTTTATGGGCTAAGGGCTAATACCAGGCAGGTTTTTGTTTGTGTGTGTGAGTTGGCGGGTGAAAGGAGAGCAGGGAATAGCGATCAAAGTGATAGGATCAGACCAAAGCGTACAGAGATCACTAACACTTAGCCGGACTGGATTCACAATTTAATCTTGCATTAAAAGGATTATGTCACCGTCATCATGGAACAGTGGGAAGAAGACCGGAGGGGGGCATTGGGTGGGAGGGGGAGGTGGCAGGAGGGTGGTAGAGGCTGAGAGGTTTCAGATTCCATCCCCAACCTCATAATTATTCTAATAATGCTACAATAATTGTACCAGTCATTCTCTCTCTCCGGTGTTAGGCCAGTGCTTAAAAGTCAACGATAATTGATTCATCGCAAGGTGGCTGGGGGAAAAAATCAGAGGTTCGCACGGCTGACTTTGCCTGTAAAATGTCAACTATCTGTCAGATGGAATTATTCTAACACCGAGGACAATGAAAGTTGCTGGCGATGCAATGTGTCTGGGGTTGGTGATGACCTGTCATATTATCTAGTGCTGTTGTGTGGCAAGGACATGCTTTTGAAGGCTTGATGTGGACATTTGGAGGGGGAAAAAAGCGAGAAAGACCGAGAGAGTCTTTCTCTATGCAATCCTCTGATTGCATAGAGTTGTCTGATGTGGCCCGGAAATAAGCCATTTGGCCCCGCTAGAAAGAAGGAAAGCAGGGGGAGTGGGCGGGGGAAAAGTGGGGGTGGGGGGGAAACAAATTAAAGAAAGGAAGAAGGAATTTTTAAAAAGAAAGAACAGAGGAAATAATTTGCTCTATTAGAGCTAAGACTAGGTGGAATATGGGGCCTCCAGAACACAGATCTATAGTCCAGCTAAGTAGATTGAACAATCAATTGTTAATAATCTATAGTATTCCTATTAAAACCATACTGATTAATCAGCATTGCCCCTTAGGAAAGGTTACACGAGACAGTCTATCCCAGGGCTCTCATAGTAAGTACCGCTGTGGGTGATAAACTTTTATGTCTCAGAGGGGACCTTAGAAGTCGCCAAGTGGGGGACCTTATTGAGGTATATATATGATTTTAAACGAGATTGAGAAGGTAAACCTGGAACAATACTTTCGGAAGCAAAGAGCCAGCAAAACAGATGTAAGGACTACAAAGGGTAATTTAAGGCCAGACACCAGGAAGTATTTCTTTATGCATTAAGTAATAAGAATAAGAATAATGATAATCTTTGCTCTATATCCTTGATATAGAGCCTTAGCACATCTTTGAAGTGTCTCAAAGCGCTTCAATAGACTGTAGAGTGAAATGACTGTATACTTCAATCACTGTGGGCCAAACAATTAGATAATAAGTGATTGGAACAGGGTTACAGCAAAGGTTGGTTGAAGGCAGGCTTCTGGAACCCAATTAAAAATCAGCTCTTAACTGTGATGGTGATGGGGGGACAAATATTCTAAAAGGATGAGATTTAATAGGATGAATGACTTTGTTCAACAACAACAACAAAATTGCATTTATTGAGTGCCTTTTATGTCGGAGGGCGTCCCAAACTGTTGAACAATCGGGGGTCACGACCTGAGCATTGGGGAGAGGGGGAGGCAAGGCTGGGATGAGGGAGAGTAGAGGGGTAGGAAGGCAGCTGAAGCCGAAAAAGAGGTTCTTGAGTCGGGCCTTCAAGGACGCAAGGGAAGGAGCAAGACAAAGGGATTGTGGGAAGGAAATTATTATTATGTTCAATAATATTATTTTTACATTCGATATGGCGCGTTTGAGCGTAGTGTGGTAGCTTATAGTAAATAGTGTAGTAACTATCATTACAGAATCATAGAATTATACAGCACAGAAGGAGGCTATGTGGCCTATTGCGTCTGTGCTGGCTCTTTGAAAAGAGCTGTCCAACTCAATCCCACTCCTCCACTCTCTCCCCGTAGCCCTGCAAACTATGTACTGCATTTTTGAAGAAGAACACGACAGCCATTTTGCACACAGCAAAATCCCACCATGAAATGAATGCGCAGCTTTATCTGGAGGATTGTTGGCCAGGACACAGGGAGAGAGAAAGCCCCTTCGCTTTTCGAATATCATCTGTAACGTTAGCATTTCATGCAAAGGACGCCACTTCCAACAAGGCAGCTTTCCCCCCCTCAGCACTGTTTAGGCGTGACTGTCAGCCTCTGTGAGCTCAATGTCCTGATGTGGGGGGGGGAGGGGGTGTGCTTGGCCTCTGGCTCAGAGTGATACCAACTGACGTCAAGGCAGACCCATTACCTGCGGTTCTCCCCTCTCTCACCTTGGTGCAGTGCGACTGAGTCATGATTCTGCCCAGTCACTTATTGGAAACACATGCAGGGTTTTCCAGCATGGTTTCATCACTCATTCACTGCCTTTCCACACGGTGGGTATCCAGACTACTGCGGTTTATTTTTATGCTCCTGCTCACATGAACAGCTTCGTCCGTAGACACGTCTATAATTTTTGTTTGCTGGATGAAAGAGCCAGCCTCTGTGAGCCGCGGCTGTAACTGTGAAACGCCTGCGCTGACAGCATCAACACACAAGAAGCACATATCGCTGCTGGCATTTGACCCCCCCACCCACCCACATAACCCTCCCTTCCCCTCCTTCCCTTCTTTCCCTCCCTCCACACCACCCACCCCCCACCACCACCCCCCCCCCCAAAAAGCTTTACTGTGTCTCACACTTTTTTATCATCTGCCTTTGTTGTGCTAATGACACACAACAGATTTGCGTTGGCTCCTTCCTAACAATCGTATCTTTATGCTTGACAACTGTCCTATAAACTGATTATTTCCCCTTCTCCCTCCTCCTCTCGAACCAAGACTTCAACAGTACCGTGTTTGTTCATCTTTCCTCGAGCTTCTTGTTGACATAATTAAGCTCCATTCTATTCAGCTCAGCCCGGCAGGTCTCAGCGTGGTCCTAAAAGCGAGTTATACTTTTCTTACCGCTTCTCAGTATCTCTGTTCCCCTGATTCCATGCTCCAACGGAACAACTAGAAAAGAGAAGGCGCTTTCTCTCTCCTGTTGTCCTAGCCGACAATTCCCCATCCCAATGAAACTGGCTTCAAAGTTAAGTCTCAGCCCAACGATAGTGCGTACTGAAAAATGCTATGTTAATAGACTCAGGTGGGATTTTACCCCTAAACGTACTAGCTGTAATAATTTACTTGATGCCAGTGTGACTTTCACTGATCCATACTGTTTGTGATGTACACTCGCACTATACTCTCCAGTGGTATCCAGTATTTGGAAAAAAGCAGATTATAAGAGTTTTGAGTCATCACTTCCATTCTAATGAGCCTGTGCTTCCTCCCCGACCCACCCCTCTCCCCTCCACCCCAGTTATTCAGGCTGTGCTAATGGAACGTTACTCTGTCAAATTATCTTACCATCGCGTCTGTGGATTACATTATTTTATTTTATTGGTATTTTGCTGAAGTGAGAAGCTAAGCTTGTTGAACTGGCAGAGGGACAACCAACAATCACAAATTGCATTTATATAGCACATCTGACGTCAACGTGAGAAGGCGCTGTATCAAATGTAAAGACTATTATTGTTAGGACCACTAGATTTATTAAACACAAAATACAGCTGATGCTGAAGTTTGAAAAATAGGACAGAAATTATCACCACACTAGAATTATTATTACTTTTGTCAGTTCTCTTAGCAAGCGACAATGCAGCTACGACACATCAGCAAGCGATTACCAAACCTCTTAGTCTATTGCAGTGGTGCTATAAGTCACCATTTGGTGACCGCTAACAGATTTAAATTGTATTGGTTTAATATTGGTGGTGATGAGAAGGGGAGTTTTCCTACACCTGAAAAATGCTTGTAATTGCTTAATGTTAACTCTCCCTGCTCACACCCCTTGCCTCTTCTGTGCTGAACACACAACCAGCAGTGACAAGAGTTGACAGCGTTCCATGTCACTCCCACTGAGCTCAACAGTGCATCTCTGTCATCACCTATCATGCTGGGGATAAATGTCCAGTCAGCCATCAGAACGCTCCGCGTTAAATGTATTTAAATCAGCTTGCTTGCCTGCATTAGCTGTGTACTGTACATCCGACATTTCCATCGGTTATGCCAAGGCTTGCCTGGTTTATGATGATCCCAAACCAGATAGTACCGTGTGCAAGTCCCGGTCCGGTTTGGATATTCTTAAGCATGGGTTTCCTAGTGAGTCCCAGCCAATTCACACCCTAAAAAAAATCGGTAAAATGTACAGAAAAGAAAACATCAAAATGTTGCCAATCATGTAGTATATGTAGCATATTGGTTAGAGGACTAATGAACTAGAGGACCCAGATTCCATTCCTGGGCAGGGTGAAACTTTAGGCTCATTTCATGACTCCACCCTCCTCTGTTAACCTAATGGTAAGTAGGCACCCGGTTTTTGGTTGATTTACAGGGGGGGGTAGGGGGGGAAAATAATTTGGTCACTCAATCCACGACTGGACAATGCCGTGCATAATTGGTTGTCTTGTTACGCCCACAAAATATCCAGTCAACCCACTTCATAATACATTCTGTGATGCACTTTGGGACACCTAAATGTTATGATAAGGTGCTATGTTAGATGCAAGGATTATGATTATTATTAGTAGTATAATGGCTACATAAAGTCCATTCACGCAGTTTATCAGTGTGTTAAATCAGAGATGCACAGCTTGATCAGCACTTAACCTAAAAGGACAGATTCCGAGTGCTCCATTAAACACTATTACATGCACACTATTATAGGGAACGGAAGTGCAAGGATTATTATAGCCAAAAAACCTGCATAATTTGCATTAAATGCAATAGATGTCTTCAATTCCACTGTTTGTGTTGCATATTGAATGGCAAAGTGGAGAGCAAAATCCATACGGTGGGTTTAATATTTTAACAAACTTCTTTTTGTAGGAAACTATGGATAGCGATTCTATCATAGACATATATTAATTATGAAGATGTCCGTATAAATTATTCATTAAGATATGATGTGCATTTCTGCATGTGTGATACAAGCTCATTTGGGGACATAAGTTTTGCCTCGTTCCCCTTTCAAAAAAAACACAGTTTGTTGTAGAATCATGGAATCTTACAGCACTGAAGGAGGCCATTTGGCCCATTGTGCCTATGACAGCTCTTTGAAAGAGCTGTCCAATTACTCCCACTGCCCCGTTCTTTCCCTATAGCCTTGTAACTTTTTCTCCTTCAAGCAAATATCCAAATTCCCCTTTGAAAGTAATGATTTAACAATCTGCTTCCACTACCATTTCAGTCAGTGCATTTTAAATTGTAATAACTCGTGCTGCATAAAGAAATTTCTCCTAATTTTCCCTCTAGCTCTTTTGCTGATTATCGTAAATCTGTATAACATTTAGCCGAAAGACATCACTTAGATTTACCTTTAAATCACTCCATCAGCCCTGAGGAGATCAGGAATCAGTTTGCTACTGCAATGAAAGAAATTCCATCTGTGTCTAGATTTAGTCTGCGTATTGCAGCTTTTCTTGTGACATTGTGATCTATTGTGCTGGGGGGGTGGGGTGGGGGGTGGGGGGGGGTGGATTGTGGTCAGCTGGGTGTCAAACTCCTTTCTCTTTTCAAATAGTGCCATGGGTTACTTACCATCCATTTGCACAAGCAAGCTAGAGCTTCGTTTAATATCTCATCCGAAGGATGGCACCTTTGACAATGTTTCACTTCCCCCCCACCCAGCACTGCACTGGAGTCTCAGCCTAGGCTAGGATCTTAAAGTGGCAATGTGGGGGCAGGGAGCTTAACCCCCAAACCTCTGGCCCAGAGATTAGAGCAAGCGGTCAGGATAGAGGGAATGTTAGCGGTTTATAAACACTTTGCTGTGTTTGACAGAAGTTGTCCATGAGTTGAGAGAGTGCAATCCATTGGCTTTTACACACTATCAAGCAGATGCCTTCTGCCTTACAGTGAATTGAGCGTGAGGGACTTTTAAGACGACTCTCCCTCCTCTCAAAAACAGATTCATATGACAAATGTCCGAGATGGATATTTTGATTTTAAAATTTATGACAGTTTTACATTACCTAAAATCCCGGTTTGAATTTTTTTCTTTGAATAATATATATTTCTCCTGAAGTGCGGGGTTGAATTTTGGAAGATAAATAATGAAGGTGGCATTTTCTTTAACCGTTGAAGTGCAGAATGGTCAACTTATGAAACTCCAAATACTCTAGTTATTGACACAGCCACAGACTGACCCAAATGATTTTACTGTACAGTGTAATGACTTTGTATCTTGTAAATGAATGTGGCAACCAATTTGTGCACAGCAATATCCCACAAGCAGCCACGTGAAGTGAATGAGCAATTAAATCAGTTGCCAGTTGCTCACTCAATTGCACACAGTAGTGTTACACAAACAATCATGGAGTGAGTGACCAATTTTATTTCAGGGAAGATCGCTGGCCAGGATGCCAGGAGAGAGAAACTCTCTTCTCTTTTCCATTGGCACCGCGGGATCATTATCACTCTATGTAACATCCGAATGATATACTCTGACATTGGACATATTATCATGTTGCAGCAAGCAACTAAGAAGGCGAACGGCATGCTAGCGTTCATTTCAAAAGGTTTAGAGTACAAGAGTAGTTAAGTCTTGCTGCAACTGCATAGGGCTTTGATGAGACCGCACCTAGAGTATTGTGTGCAGTTTTGGTCTCCTTATTTAAAAAAGGACATACTTGCCTAAGAGGGGGTGCAGCGTAGATTCACTGGGTTAGTTCCTGGGATGAGGGGATTGACCTATGAGGATAGGTTGAATAAGCTAGAGTACAGAAGAATTAGGGGGGATCTTATTGAAACATATAAGATTCTTAAAGGGCTAGATAAAGTAGACACTGAGGGATTGTTTCCCCTGGTAGGAGAATCTATAACCAGGGGCACAGTCTTAACATTAAGGCTCAGCCTTTTAGGACAGAGTTGAGGAAACATTTCTTCACTCAGAAGGTAGTGAATTTATGGAATTCACTCCCCCAGAAGGCTGTAGATGCTCAGTCCTTGAACATTTTCAAGGCTGAGACTGATAGATTTTTGAAAAATAGAGGGCATATGGTGATAGGGCAGGTAATTAGAATTAGGTGAGAAGATCAGCCATGATCTTATTGAATGGCGGAGCAGGCTCGAAGGGCCGAATGGCCTACTCCTGCTCCTAATTCTTATGTTCTTATGTTTGCTGTCTTTTGACCAGCTCAAGCCTGCTTCACAGAAATGTCCTTCAATTGAGATGTCAAACCCAAGTCCTGTCTGCCTGTTCAGGCGGATGTTTAAAATCCCACAGCACGATTCGAAAAGAGAAATGAATTTCTCTCACCCGGTGTCCTGGCCAACAATCCCCCAAATAAAATTGGTGACTCACTCCACAACTGTTTGTGGGACGCTGCTGCGAACAAATGGTTGCCGTGTTTCACACACAAAATACAGTCAATCCACTTCACAGTACATCCCGTGAAGCACTTTGAGATAAGACGCTACATCAGATGCAAGGATTATTATTTCTGTTATTATTGTGTTACACTATAAACACTGAGATACTGTTTGCCCAGGTATAAGCAATGTGGAACGTGTGACCGAGAGAAGGTATTAACCTTGTGTATTCCCACCTCCGGCATTCGAAGGCTTTCCATAATCGTGTGGAATATGGATAAAATAAGGCGAGTGGTCGGGTCGTATTACGTGAAATATGCTAGAAATTGTTTTCAGAGTGCATCCAACAGCAGTATTTAATCAGCCTCTATGTTAAAGGCTCAAACTAACAAACAAGGGATTCTAGTAAATAGCACACAGATTACTTTGCGCAGACTTGCTGATTGCAGAGTCTTGTATATAATTAATCACGAGCAGCGATGGAATGCTGAATAATAATAATAAATTGATGTCCCAATGCTGGTTCCACTTGCTTTCAAACCCTCCGCCTTTCCTTCTTCCATTAAACGCACACAGTACACAGTTACTCATTCCTCCCTCGTTCCTTCCCAGTTGTGTGCAGCTATATCATCCGCGTGATGGAGCTTGCTCTAAAGTAGGTTTGATCTAAATTATTGAGTTGCACAATAACACGGGAGTTACTTTATCAGGGTAAAGCACGAGATGTTTTGTATCATAATCTAATTGGCAATGACAAACTTTTTCTAGATATGTGGATTCCAGTAGAATATTGGTTAGAGCACTTGCCTCACAAGCGAGAGAACCTAGATTCAATTCCCGAATGAGGAGAAACTTTAGGCAAGTTTCCTTACACCTCTCTGTTTCCCAAGCAGTAAGTAGAAACCCAGTTTTACCTCGGAGTAAAAATCCATTCACAATCCATGATTGTTTGTGGGATGTCACTGTGCACAATTGGCTGTCACGTTTCGCACACAAAAAATATTCAATCAATTCACTTGACAGTATATTCTGTGAAGCACTTTGAGACATCTAGATGGGACATTGTTGCAAGTAAATAGGGCTGCAATGTGTTCGTGTACGAAATAAACAGTCACTACATTTCACAACAAGAGCTTTGAGATGTGATAAAGCCCTATATTGAACACGATGATCATTACTCAACTTTGTGAAGCACTTTGACGGGCAGGGACTATTTACTTAAAGAAGACTTTAATTTTTCCAGAAAGGTACGAGAATACAATTTGCACTTAGTCAAGATGCTAACAAGCAATACAGTTCAGATTTATTTCTACATCAGACTGTGGTTAGTTGTGTAAATGTGAGACAGAAAAAACAGCATATGACATAAAACAGACTTTATAATGGGACACAATAGAAAAAATTATCGAAAAGTACTCTTCAATAGTTTGGCTTTGGGAAATTCTAAAATATTCAGTCAGTGAACACTAAGTGGTTTCAGCTCTCAGTTTGTTGGTAACAAGAAGGTAAATAGTTTAGACAACCAATCAAATTCCGATGTAGATTAGCAGTGAAGTATAAATCAATGAAAGGACCGATGGCACCAGAAATTAGGGTTTGCAAGTGAAAAATCCCTATATGCAGCATAGGACAGAGTAGACTATCAGACTGCTGTGTGTATGTGTGGGGAGGGTAGGGTGAAATCTGGGACATCATCATATTTTTCAAGCCTACTTACTTACGTCCATTGTAATTTATTTCATAATTTCTTTGAACAGTTTCCAACCAGCATTGAAATGAAAATGGTTTATGCACACAAACACACAATCCCACATAGAGTCAGTCAGTCACTCACTCACAGAACAGATAGCTATGAAATATTTTGTTCTGTTTTGAAAAGAGGTGTCCTGGACATTTGAAGTCAAGTTATCAATATTAATAATGATTATTTATCTTCCGGTTCTTCTTCTTAATAATAATCCTTGCATTAAATACAACATCATTCACATCAGAGGGGTGGGAAGTCATAATATGCTTCACAGGATCTTACTGTGAATGTGTTATTTTGCTCGTGAATTTAGGGTTGTAACTAATACCTTATATTAAATAAAATTGGCACCAATAAGTTATAGTTAAACGCAAAAAGAATAAAAATAATGATAACAATTTTTGCATTTCATACAGCGCCTTATCACATTGTCGAGGCATCTCAAAGCTCTTCACAACATAGTGTAAAGTGGAAGAAAAACAGAAATCGTTGGGAATACTCAGCAGGTCAGGCAGCATCTATGGAGAAAGGAAAAGAGAGTCAACGTTTCGGGTCCACGACCCTTTGTCAGAACCATTTCCAGCATCTGCAGTGTTTTGCATTTTTATATTGTAAAGTGGATTGACTGTGTATTTTGTGGGCGAAACGCTTCAGCTAATCGCGCACAGTGTTTGGCTTGTGCGCAAGGTGCCATGAGAGTACAAGTCTGTGTTGCTGAGTGTTAGGAGATGGAAAAACGTGAAAAGAACCATTTTTGGGGGAGGGGGTGGGGGTGGGGAGAGGACGGGTGTGTGAGGAGGGTGGTGAGATTGGACAGGGAATGCGAGACATGTCAGGTGAAGATGAAAAGGCAAAGAACAGAGGGAGACTAAAGGATTATTAGGAAGGTTCAAAGAAGATGAGGCGTGAATCAATCCGCCCTCCCATGGCAAAGAAAAGCAGGGAAAGCGAGCGGAGGTGTAAAAGATATGGAACAGATGGGAGGGAATGAGAAAGACAAAGTAGGAGCCAGCGCAGAGGAGAACAAAGAGGGAAAGTCAGGAGAATGGAAGGCCTGTTAGATAGGAGCTGTCAACACGAGTGAGGCAGCCTACAGAAGCGCAGATCTCGCTCCCTGCCTCTCTAGGTTGGTTCGTGCAATTTCAGCACAATTTCTCTTAAACCTCCGCACAGTATGTAGTTTGAAACAATACATGTTCATGCCACTGCCAGTATGGTGGAAGGTGAACTGGATGGACCTTGGTCTTCTTTCTTCTAGCAATTCTCATGTTCTTATGTAAACTCTGGCTCTGCCCTCTAGAACTCCATCCCACAGTCCCTCTGCCTTGTACCCTCCCTCGCCTCCTTCAAGACCCTGTGTCAAGACCCTCCTCTTCAACCATGCATTTGGTCACCCTCCTACCCCACCTTCCACACCTCCTGATCCCACCCACCAGCTTAATAATAATAATAATAATAATAATCCTTGCATTTGATATAGCGCTTTCCACATCTTATCAACGTCCCAAAGCGCTTCACAGAATATACTGTAAAGTGAATTGACTGTATATATTTGTGGGCGAATCGCGGCAGCCAATTGCGCACAGCAGTGTCCCACAAACAGTCGTGGATTGAAAATGACCAATTTTATTATTGTGGTTTTTTGGAGGGATTATTATTAGGCGTGTGGAGTAAGGAAACTTGCCCAAGGTTTCGCCCTGACCTGCCTGGATTCGAATACAAGTCTCCCCAGCTTGATCTCCCCAGCTTGCAAGACAAGTGCTCTAACCACTGAGCCACAGGAGCTCCACAGCTTAGGTGTGGATCCCTGACCATTCAGCATCTTGGGACCTCCTGAAGCTCTGTACAAATATAATTTGTTGTTGTTGTTGTAGATCTTCTGCCAGTCGTGGATGGGTTTGTCATAAGGTCTTGTGGGTTCAAGCCCCCACGTCTAGACTTGGAATCACATATGTTAAGCTGAATCTCCACTTCAGAGCTCGGGTGATCAAATTAATATCATTTCTTTTTGAAGGGATTGTTACACCCGGAAAAGCGATCCCGCCAATCGACTAACAACTGGGCACCATTCACCCATATGCCTTTAATAATAGACCTTTCTCCCTCCCTAGCCCCTGATTTCTTGCATATGTGTGCACTAAACATTGGCATAAGTTATCTGATTATCTGACCTGCCATATCCTGTAGTGTAGACAGACTGTACTGCATTGACATCGGCTGGCATTCACCAGCTTTTCCCAATGGGTGTAGTTTGGTCCTAACTCTCTGTGAAGTCAGGAGACGCCATTCGCTGAAATAGCATGATCTGATTTTAACAGCGGCGCATTAAATAGTTTTCCTTTTCCACATGAAAGGAGCCAAAGATGGTAAAATTAAAGCGGGGCGAGGAAGGACTTCAAAAAGCGCTCTTATTGAAATGAAAGTTGACTCACGCAGTCACATAAGTTCAATCAAAGAGAAAAGTAAGTTGAAACAGCAATGTCGGTTTTGCTGTCCTTAAAGGGTATGTGCCATCCTGCTCATCTTAAGTGAACAAACACGAGGCAAAACTTAAATCTTAGCTTTGTTGTCTGCTTTTAATCAAGCTGCAGCTTGTTATTAGCAAAAGGATCTTTTAGGGTTGATTATTCTTGCTTTGCGTGTCATATGATATGACATATTTTGGGGGTTGGAGGAGATGGGGGGGTGGGGGGAGGGTTCAGCCCGATGTCTGACATATGTGGAAACCCATCACCGTGCTTGAGGGTATCCAAACCAGTTCTAGTGTGTTCTACATATGTACGCCATGCATACATGCAAATCTCCCTGTGTCTGGAATGTAATATAATGCGCACTCTCTCTTGGAAATAACTAAGGCTTCTTGCAGGGTGCAGGTGATGGGGGGGTGGGAGGGAGGCAGAGAAGCAGGACACCCCAGAGTATGTATTGTGTGACGGGGTGGGTGGTGGGGGAGGTGGGGAGGGTTGGTGGGTGACGAGAATAACTTTTTGCAGGGATTCTGAAAGGATGAGATCAAATGAGTGGAAAGCTTTCTTCACCCAAACCAATCCTGTGAGCTGATGATAAATAATAATAAACATCCTTGCATTTCACATAGATCCTTGTTATGTCGTTGAGAGGTCTCAAAGAGCTTTACAGAATATACTGTAAAGTGGATGGTCAGTGTATTTTGTGGGCGAAGTACAGCAACCAATTATGCACAAGAGTAGCTAAGTGTCTCACAAACAATCATGGACTGAGTAACCAATTTTTTCTTGAGAGATTATTATTCCTGGGAAAGCAATTCACCAATTGACTAAGAATTGGGTTCCTACTGACTGTTAGGTAAACAGAGGAATGTGAAACAGAGGAATGAACTTGCATAAGGTTTCGTCCCACCCAGGTATTGAACCGACGTCCACCCGCTTGCGAGGCGAGCGATCAAACCTTTATGCTACAGAACACCACCGATGACAATTGGGGGGGAGGCAGAAAAGAACCCATTTTCAAGGCATCCCTGAAATGAAACTATAAGCACACAAAATAGCCACAATTATACCATATCGGTTACAGGGTTTCAGATAGATTCGCATTTGTATGTGATTTTCAGCAATTCTGCATCGCTGGCAACAGTCTGACATGAAAACAAGTCAGGTTTGGATAAAGCTACTTCCTGCTTAAGCTTCCACTTACAGAAACAATGGGGTTTAATATGTGGTATTTCTTAACAGCAATTGTTAGAATTCCCGTTACCCTGCAGGAGGGAGTTTCTCTCCTGCTATCCCAGGCCAACAATTCTTCCCCGCTTCCCTCTCCCCCCACCCCTCAACCTTACCACCCCACCACCCCAGATGAAATCAGTCATTCACTCACGGCTGTTTCAGGCTCTTCAGAAATTGGCTGCTGAGTTCAGTTACAGAACTCTACAACATTCACCCCAAACAAACCCTATAAGTCCCACAAAGTGCTTTGAAACAATATAATAAGACATTATGTCAAATGCAAAGATGATTATTACTAGTATTATTTTTATTGTTGCCAAGTTCTCCACAGTATCATTTTTGCTTTGGAAAATGTTAAAAGATTTTGTTTTGGTCAGCCGGGTGTCAGACATATGAAAAAAAACCATCACCAACGCTTCAGGGTATTCAAATTAACCAGAGTTCCAAACATCCCACCTACATATGGAGATTCCAGAGATAGGTTATTGGAAATGGAATACCCTGGAGGGACACATCCTGCTTACCTAATTCTATGAAGTATTTGGTTGTAGGTTGGCAAGAGCTAAGACATGGGGGACCCCAGGGACTGCATTGGGGTAACTGCTGGAGTCTAACCAAATAAAACTTACCATCACTGCTTGTTCATCTAGGACCACCCTACCTATTAGGGCTTTGACTTGCAGGGTTAACAGGAGCTGAATGGGTTGAGACCGCCACAGAGGCCTGGCTCGGTTCCGACATTCCGTTACCAAGCGTGGAAAACGGGCTTCAAAAAGTCAAAACTGAATTCAACAATGCGTCAAATTCTGCACTCTGTGAAATGTCACGTTAATAGAGGAAGTTTAGACCCAGGTGGAATTTTACCCTCCCCCCCCCCACGTAGGATTTTTGTTTTACTTTGGGACCAGTCAAATAATCTTTTTCTATACATTCCTAAGTTCCCCACGGTTCGAGATTAACTTCAACTAAAAGAAACTATTTGATCCATTGAAGTGGGATAAAATGTATCCCCGCGTGCTGTTGAAAATGATCCAAACAGATAAAGTAACTAGTTTGGCTGTTAACAATACATTGAATTGTACTTAACAACAGGTGCTCGGGTGGTCTTTCAGTGCAGTCCACAGATAGAATGAGTTTTATGGTTTTAACACGCAAATGCCATTAACCCCCTTTTGAACTTCGCACACAGAAAACCCACAGTCTCTCCACTTTACAGTATGTCCCGTGACGCGCTTTGAGGTGTCCTCCCACTGTGAAAGTCGCTGTGTATAGAACTCTGGGACTTTCTTCCTCAATTCCTCTGCCTCAACCATCTTCAGATTGCATCTAACCTTCCTCTTCGACCGAGCCTACCGTCACCTCTCACTCTCTCCCTGGCTCGAGGCCAGGCTCTGCCACTGTTAAGTGCTGTAAGATGCTAACCCACTTAAAGGTATAAAAGCCGCATAAATGCAACTGTTGTTATATCAAAATATAAGGATTATAATTCTAATTTAGCCTCTGTTTACCTTGCAAGAACCTGGTTGTTAGTCAATTGGCGGATCGCATTTCCGGGTGTAATAACGCCTTAAAACAAAATTCAAAGTATTTTTCTAGTAGTGTTGGTGCTGTTGGTGACTTTTCTACTATCTTTCTTTCCATCCTTTTTTTGTGTAGACTCACTCAGCGTGATAATTATAATTATCCTTGCATTTTATATAGCACCTTATTGTGTCTTTGAGACGTCCCAAAGCGTTTTACAGAATATACTGTAAGGCTTATTGATTTTATGTTTCTGACAAAACACGGCAGCCAATTGTGCGCAGCAGTGTCCCGCAAACAGTCGTGGACTGACTGACCAAATTATTATTCTTTTATTTCCATTCAAAGGCCCTTTTTTTTATCATTTTAATTGTGCAGAGAAAATAAGGAAAGAGCTTCTTCCCAACGAGCGATTAGTGAGATTGGTTTAACTGCCACATTCAGTATGTGAAGCCAGACCACTGCAAGCTGTATCAAAAGACCTCTAGGGACCCATTTTGAGTTTAATTTCTCAAAGCCCCTCCGAGCAGGTGCGAGTGACAGGTAGTGAATAGAGATTTCTGTGTGGAACAGAAGTGGCCCTGTGGAAAGGGTCAGAAGCAAAGGTCAAAGGATGGTCTCGTGGGTCAAAACTCTTCTGTCGTGAGAGCAAGGTGTACTGCCTGCATCTCCGACGGGAACCACAAAGAGAGCTCGAGTGTACAACGCTCATGGAACCTCTAAGGGGGCTGACAGACAGCAGGCTTCGGAGGGCTGGAGGTCAGACGGGCAGCCATTTATAACATAATTCCCTGGTATAAATTGATACATTGCTTGTAAGAATCGACAGATTCTTCAAAGGCCTATTGAAAAAAACACGCTGTGAGCAAAATAGGAATTCCAGACAGATACTGCCTGAAAGGGTAGTGGAAGCAGACTCAATCATAACTTTCTCAAGGGAATAGGATATATACTTGAAAAGGAAAAAAAATTGCAAGGCTATGGGGAAAGAGCGGGAGAGTGGGATTAGTTGGATAGCTCTTTCGAAGAGTCGGCACAGGCACAGTGGACAGAATGCTTTGATCGATAATTGGTGAGCTATTTTATGGTTTTGTTTTCCAATCTTGTATAAATAGCTGCGCTTTTCCATCAACACTGACACAGTGAAAGAAATGGCTTGTTTTCATAATACCGGAGGCTATTCTAACTCTTGTTTTTTGTTCGGCTTGATGTCTGACACACGCAGAAACCAGTTTGTTGTTTGTAGAAGTATTCAAACTAAACTGAGAGTGCCATGCACACCACCTACACATGTCTGGAATGCACCCTGCCTAGGTACAGGTTAACAAGAGCCATGGATTGGGGACTTTGCAGGATACACTGTAAAGTGGAGTGACTGAGGGCAAAACACTGCAGCCAATATTGCACAGCAGTAGCCCACAAAGCCATGGATTGTATGACCGATTTTTGTTGGATTTTTTGGAGCGATTATTACCCCCAGAAAGCGATCACCCAATCATGTAACAACCAGGTTCCTCCTTACTGCAAGTTAAACAGAGGCACGTGGAGTAAAGAAATATTCCTAAAGTTTCACCCCACCCTGGATTCGAACCAAGTCCTCTTGCTTAGGCTCTAACTACATTATGGGATTTCGCCACCATGATTGCACCAAAGGCATGAAAGTTCTTAAACAGAAACTTGATGGAGAATTGAATAAAGGGGTACAGGAGAAGGGTGGTGGTGAGGGGCGAGGGGGGTAGGATTGTGTGGCGGATAAGCACAAGAACGGACTAGTTGGCCCCAATGGCACGTTTCCATGCCTGTGTCTCTCAATGTAACTCTTTGACAAGGTAATTTGAGAGGAGTTGATGAGCACTGACTAGTGGCTTTCAGCGAGATGTGAAATAGTACATGCACAATGTCACGCTTGGGCTGGCCGCCTCAGTAGAACCCATTCATTTCTCAATGAACAATAAAACACATCTGGCTTCCGTATTCAATGGAATCTCTCACATTTCCTTGGCCGAGATGTAGGGTGATGGTGGGGGCGGGGGGCGGGGGCAGGGGAGGAGGTGGTGGGGTACCCTGAAAAAAAAGAGCTGAAAGCAGCGTGTAAATGCTGACAACTTCACTACACTGGAGCATCGCAAGGTCAGTTATGAAGCGTGAAATCACTCAAATCCCTTCATACATAATTTCAGGGGCTTGCAGACAGTGTCCAACCTCGTGCCACAATTTGTCACTTGTCAGTGTGAAAAGTGCATCGAGCACGTTTTCAGACACGCCAGCTTTATGCCTTTCTTTTTTTGGCCAGCCTGGAGAGGGGGGTTGGTCAGGGGATTGGCAATCTAAATGAAACAAAGTCATTCCATTTGTTTCATTTTAACCATCTTGTTTTGTGTGGAAGGGTTGAATCCTTGGCAGTTGTTTTTTTACGGCTTGCTTTGCGAGAGGCATGTAAGTTAACCGTAAGGCTCGAGTTCCACCTGGTCTCAGCCCTAGTCTTGTTTGCAATTGAAATGTAAGATGGTTCTGATCCCTTCTTTCTTTTCCTTTTCTTCCTTATTTTTCCTCTTTATTTCCTTCCTTCCTTCCTTCCTTCCTTCCTTCCTTCCTTCCTTCCTTCCTTCCTTCCTTCCTTCCTTCCTTCCTTCCTTCCTTCCTTCCTTCCTTCCTTCCTTCCCTTCTGCTCTCCTTCCCTCCCTCTCTCTCTTTCCCTCCCTCTGCCTTTCTCTCCCTCTTGCAATCATCACCCCCAAACCCACGCTAAACTGCGCACTCTCCCCATTTTGTGTAAAATAATCAGTTAAAACTCCTGTTACCAGCCTGAAAACTGTGTTCTTCATTGATTTACCGACAGCGTAATTTTCCTGCCCTAATGTACAACAACAACTCGCATTTACATGGCACCCTTCGCACAGGGCAGTACCTCGGAGCACTTAAATATTTACACGGCCACAATATGGGAGCTCCTAGGACCCAAGGGGCAATTTGAATTATAGACAAACCCAGTTCACAAAGCCTCAGTCAGCCTGAAATCATATGCTCACAGGTATCAGCCCAGCACTGCTGGAAGGCAATGCTCAGGCCATCCATCCAGTATGTCAAACCACCGGTCAGACCCTTAGGCAAAAGGGCCTTAGCTGGCACCAGCCAGGCATCCATCTGATGCTACATGTCTTGGGTGACAGATGCTTTTGTTGGGTGAATGTGTCCTGAAATATCTGGTTTCAAAGGTCAACAACAGTAGCAGAAGGTCAAACATGACTTTTGCCAGAACGCCAGCTCTCTGGAATGGCCTGACTCCCGATTGATTGTACACATGTAGCTCTCAGACCACCTGCCCAGTGTCAGAATAAAGCCTGAGCTCAGCGGCTGACACGCAGAGCGCTCCACGATGCCTTGTGCTCCTTGACCGAGGTGTCTTTTACCTACAGTAGCAAGAGGACCCCATTCAGGCCATCAAGCATGTTCTGCTAGTTTATAATAATGATAATAAGACTTATTGTATTTTTTATAGTGGGTCAATGAGACACCTCAAAGGTGCTTAACAAAATATACTGTAGATTGTGTATTTTGTGGGCTAAATACAGGGCATGACTGACTTACCTCATTGACTGAGCTTGTGATCACATGCAAGACGTTGTATAAATGTTAATTTTTTTACAAACATTAGGATCAATAATTTTCCCATTTCTCGCAACTTCCTGGCCACACACTGTGGCTGTGATAATGAGACAAAGAACCAACTCGTTCTCAGGCCTCAGTCAGTCAGTGCTGATCATGAGTCAGATGGAAGGGAAGTGTGTGTGAGAGAGAGAGAGAGCCTGTGTTCCCTTCCTCCAGTGTAATAAAATACCTGGACATCACTCACTGCCTCTCCTTATGGCACATCCAGGATTGAGAACTTGGCGCAATGGGGATTATAGACCAACTGCATGACCTTGAATGATAAGGTTGTATAACTGTATGAAGAAGTTAGACTTTCACAGCTTCGAGGCACTGCGACTATCCAATAAAGAAAGTCTCGAAAATATAGATATAAGAACTTCTCAATAAAATGCTCCGCTTTTGTTCTTATTCCCCACGTTTGTGCTCTCTTCAAAAGCGGATGATGGCTGTTTCGTAGAGAGCTTTCTGTTTTGAAGACAGCACTGCACAGATTCTCCACAGATGTCTCGGAAAACAGAAAAAAAAACTCCCCACAGATTTAACCGCATTTTCCCACAGATTTCTATTACCGCAACTTATTAACATGTCATGTAATATCCCTGTCCAGAATCATTGCAAATCCTTGCCCGGGTTTTATTTTCTTTCAAGAGCACCCTTTGTGGCAGAGTGGGTTTAAACCTCTGTGTGATTCAAAAGTGCATATGTAGAAAATACATTAAATCATCTAAATGTAAAGGACTTGCTTGGACTGGCTCAGAGAGATTGATTATAATTGAGCTTGCTATAAAGCCTTTGAAGTGAGTGTGTGTGTGTATGTGTGTGTCTTCATGCGTATATGTGGGGTGGGAGAGGGATGCAGAGGATGAGACACATGTAAAATTACAGATACTTGTGAGATTTAAAGCATGTGAGAGATGCTTTGAAATTGTAAGCTATTTAAAATATACAAGTTTTGTATTGCAATGTAAAATGAAAAATAATGATTAACCATTGCTCAATCTCTCACTTCTGGAACTCCCTGCTTCTAATCTCTTCCGCTCACTCCCGTCAACCCGCTTCGTCCATTCATCTTTAGATCCCAGCTCAGAACCTGCCTCTTTGACCATGCCGAACACGAAAATGCACGGATTTAAAAAAAATCTGTGCTTTTAACAATAGTGCTTTCTAAAGTGCTGATTTGCTATGTAAAACAATTTTATGTGTCCTTCTGACAAGGAGAAAAGTGGGCACCATTTTAAACAAATAATACTAATAATACTTGCATTCGATATAGCGCTTTTCACATCTTCTAGACGACTCAAAGCGCTTCACAAAATATAACTGTAAAGTGAATTGATTGTATATTTTGTGGGCGAAATACAGCAGCCAACCGCGCACAACCGAGTCCCACAAACAGTTGTGGGTTGAAGTGGCAATTTTACTAATGAGCTTTTTTGTTGTTCGGTTTGTACACGCAGTCGCACCACTTTACAGTAAATTCCTACTGGGTGCTTTGAGACGTTTCGATGACATGATAAGGCCCTGTTTCAAATGCAGGGGATTATTATTATTATTACTAGTATTATAGTTATTACTGCAATCACTAGCAAACTTCCCAAAAAAATCTGGTAAATTGTACATAGAACCTCAAATATTCACAGTATATGAAACATATGGGATAATTGTTGATTCCGACTTCCTCTGATTCAGCTTTGAAACATTCATTCGCTTTTTTAATGTTCCACCCATCAAATCATGGCTTTCTTCAGGCCAGCGAGTATTACTTATGTAACGCTTTGTTTGAAATAACACAGCTCTCTCCCCTGTAATTACAGGCCTGTACAGTATGCTGAGAGAGAAAAAAAACATAGGGCTGTGATTGCATTTGAACAGACATCGGTTTCTCAATGAAGTTCCTCAGTGTATTTCGTAACTTTAAAGGGAGCCTAAAAAAACACAGTAATTAAGGAAGTGTTTTTTGGGGGGTCTGACACACGGGGGAAACCCATCACTGTGTTTAAGAGAATCCAAACCAGACTGAGATTTCCGTGTGTGCATCACCTCTGCAATGGAAATGTTCCCATGTCTGAACGGAATGTTTCAAGAGAGTTTTAGGAGCAGGTTGGCTTGGAAGAAATCCCAGAATGTGTGTTGGAGATAATTGCTGCAGCCCCAACCAGCTAAACCTGCATAGCTTGCCACGGTCAGGAAGGCTTTCCCGCGGCTTGTCCAGAGAGGATCTCCGCTAACCAGTAGCTGGCAGGGTTAACAGGACCTGAGTGGAAAAATATAATCCTTGTCATAATATTCCTTGCATTTGATATAGCTCCTTATCATCTCAAAGCGCTTCACAGGATATCGTAGAATTATATACCACACAAGAGCACCTTGGGACGTCCTCTCGACATGAAAGGCGCTATATAAATGTAAGTTTTGACTGATTGAAGGAAACCATTCGGCCCATTGAGTCCATGCAGTAAAGTGCTACTTTACATATACTGTAAAATAAATTGACTGTATATTTTGTGGGCAAAACGCAGCAGCCAGTTACACACAGCAGTGTCCTACAAACAGTTGTGGATTGAATGACCACAATTATTTTTAAACTAAATTATTACCATGGAAATCGATCAGCCAATAACGAACCGGGCTCCTACTTACTGCTAAATAAACAGAGGCATGTGCAGTAAGGAAACATGTCTAAGATTATGCTCTGCCCAGGATTTAAACTTGGGTTTTCTCGTTTGTGAGATGAGCGCGCCAACCACTACACTATGGGACTCCAAATCCCTGCTTCAAAATATAATACTGCAGAGAACTATCTTGGCAAAAGCTGTCTATTTTAAGAATTGAAGGGCGAAGTGATGTGTTTCTTCCACATTTCTGGTGTGATCTTAGCTTCTAAGACAAAGTGGTCTCGTGGGCAAAGGCCAGATGAGGTTTTGAGCCAAAAGTGTTGGGTAAAAAGCACACAAATAAACAGTTGTGCTCATCCCTGACAGGGAGAGTGGCTTTGTATCTTGCACAATGCATCCTTTACAATACTCACATGGGAAAATATCCTTCAACAGGAAACCATTTTGCCTGCCATCTATCCAGCTTTCCCCACTAAATATTGACATGAGGCAGCAGCAAATCTTGTTCCTAAACTGCATTAACGTGCTGTATAAGCCATGTGAGCAATGAAGGAATACCCTAAGTGATCGCCAACAGTGCTTGCAATAGCAAGCTTTTTAACAGCTTAGACTCCATCAGTTAATAATAATAATAATAAACCTTGCATTTGATATAGCGCCTTATCACGTCTCGAGACATCTCAAAGCACTTCATAGAATATAACGTAAAGTGAATTGACTGTGTATTTTGTAGGCAAAACGCAGCAGTTAATTGCACACAATTAAGATCAGGGTTTTGAACTGATAGCCTAGGCTGACAAAGACATACAAAGAATCCACGGCATAGAAACAAGTCATTCAGCCCAACCAGTCCATGCCGTCATTTAAACTCACACAAGTCTTCACCCGTTATTCCACCCTCCCTCCCACAGCCTCTCCCTCATTTGAAGGCTTAGCTTCCCCTCAAATGTATCTACGGCATCTGATTCAACCAAAGTTTGCTGCAGTGAGTTCAATAATCTCACTGCTCAATGCTCCTGTGCAGTGCTTTGAGGCGTCTTCCTGACGTGAAAGGCGCCATATCAAATGCAAGGATTATTTTCACAATGAACATCAATGCTGCCCCCTCCTTTACAAGAGTGATTTTGTCATGATATCGCATAGCAGGCCCTCTGACATTATTTCTCCGTGTTTCAGACAAGGAACATGCATCATGTATATAGTACTCAGCAAGATGAAATTGACACTATTATATATTTATGCTTTGAAAAGCTCGTGAAAGGCTTCTGCAGTCCCCTGCATAACTCTGCTTAAAGAAAGTGAAGCATTGGGAATGTGACTATCTTATAATGGAAGTTCTGGGTCAGGTGTGGGTCAATGTAGGAGAAAGGCAGAGGCTCCGCATAAGATGGTTTAATCTCTCTGATCTCACATAATCTCTCAGTGACACAAATCTTCAAGGTGCACAGGGAGGAAATCCCCTCCTCAGGTAAAATCGTTCATTCCCTTCATGGCCACTGTTTGCGGGCGATGTCGCTGTGTGCAAATTGGGTGCCTTGTTCCCTTTCAAAACGCACAGTCACTGCCCTTTACAGTATATTCTGTGAAGCACTTTGAGATGTCTAGAAGAAGTAAAAAGTGCTATATTAAATGCAAGGATTATTTCTATTTACAGCAATACATTTTTTGGCCTCTAACCCAACCGGCCAATGATGCACTGTTATGGGATGGAGGGAGGAAGGGAGGGAGGGTGGTTGGTTGATTGAGGCTGAGCTAAGTTCTCGGTCAAGATGACAGAATGAAAGCAGTTTCACACCCCACTGGTTCATATGTTGGACTAAACCCAAGACCACTCATTTTGCAAACGAGAGGTCCTGGGTTCAATTCCTGTGCATGGTGAAACCCTTAGGCAAGTTTCCCTACTCTACAACGCCTGTTTACCTAGTAGCAAGTAGGAACCTGGTTGTTAGTCAATTTGTGTATTGCTTTCCGGGGGATAATAATAAATATATAAATAGATATGGTCATTCAATCTACAACTGTTTGCAGGACACAACTGTCTACAATTGGCTGCCGTATTTTGCGCACAAAATATACACTTTACAGAAAGAAAAGTGTATTTTTTGAAGAGCTTTGAAACATCTCAATGACACCATAAGGACCTATATAAAATGATTACCATATTTGGTTTAAGATTATTATTATTATTCTGCCCAGCGTGACCGTTGTCCACATCTGAAACTAAGTTTGTGTCACCTAAGGGGTTAATATGACACGGCGAAGAGGGATGTGTATGTGTTGCAAGCCTATTTTCCCATGTCCTATAAATATTATTCTGTGACCCTTGTCTCTAGCTTCATGGGTGCAGGCAATTTTTGAGTGTGTGGTTTCTGTAAGAACATTGATAAAAATCAGTGCATTGCGAAGAGTAAACAGGAAGTGTCACAAGCTTGCGGAGGGATGGAGGGGGTTGGGGTGGGGTGTGGGGTGGAACATCTTACAACATGCAGAAACTCGGCGCCGTACACAGTAAAACAAAATAATTCTCGCCTTTGATATGGCGCCTTGTCTTGTCAGGAGGATGCCTCAAAGTATCCTATAGTGCAGTGCTGTGAGCTCTCTCGTTTTGCCAGAGAATGGACCCGGATTTGATTCCCGGGTGAGGTGAAATCTTAGACAAGTTTACTCATTCCACAAACACCCTTTTACCTAACATAAGTAGGAACCCGGCTGTTAGTCAATTAGCGGCAATAGTAATCGCTCCCATCAGCACTCTAGCCTTCATCCTCTCTGCCCCTACCCTATGGAACTCCATCCCACGGTCCTCTTTACCTCACTCCCTCTATTGCCTCTTTCAAGGCACGTCTCAAGTCCATCCTCTTGGACTGCACTTTCGGCCACTCTCCTAACCCCCACCCTCCCTGTCCACCACCCCTCCAGATCTCAACCCCAGCTCAGGTCCGAATCCATGGCCGCCCAGCATTCTGGGACCTCCTCTTGATGTGAAAGGTGCGACAGAAATGTCATTTGTTGCTGTTGTTCGTTAGCTCTTCCTTAATTGCCCTTTAACTTCTTAAAGGGATCTCCCACAACCAGCGCCTGCCAAGGTGTTCTGCAAGTCACCACTTTATTGCACAGTTTCTTCCCCATGTTAAACATTTGTGGTTCCCTTTTATTAGCCTCATGCGTTTCATTTCCATTTTATTTTATGAGTTTCATTTGCCATTAGAAGTGAATTTCGATGTTCCACGGTCGTTTATATATTTCTCGTTCGTCTTTTATTTCTGAGACGTTAAACTGAGCTGCCCCACTGTGCAGCTTCAGGCAGATGTTAAAGATCTTTGTGGCACTATTGGAAAAGAGAACGGAGTCTGAGTCAACAATCGCATGGAATAAAATGTCCATGACAGTTTGCGGGGACGTTGCTGTGTGTAAATTGGCTGTTGCGTTCACCTATAAAAACAAATTCACTTCACATTACTGTGTTATATGCGCTGTTATATGCGAAAGGCACAATGTAAAATCAAATGTAATTTGATCACCGCTGGATCCTTAACAACCACATGAACAACAACTCAACAAAATAAAAATTGTATCGTGCCTTTCACATCAGGAGGACATCCCAAGGTGCTGGCCAGTTATTGTTTCAGACCCGAGCAGGGGTAGAGGGAAAGGAGGGGATTTGGGGTGACCGATGGGACCATCGAACAGGAGGGTCTTGAGGTGGCACATGAAGGAGGCTAGGGAGAGGAAGAAGTGGAGGGACTGCGGGATGGAGTTCCAGAGGTTAGGGGCAGAGTGGCTGAAGGCCGATGGTGGGGCGGTTGGATCGGGGGACATGGAGCAGGCCGGAGCCTTTTGAGCAGAGGGGGCAGGCAGGTTGGTAGGAGGTTAGGAGGTCACAGCGAATGGGTAGGGCATGGCCATGAAGGGCTTTGAATGTGAGGGCCAGGATCTCAAACTTAGTCCGCTAGGTGATGGGGAGCCAATGGAGTCAGGCAAGGATGGGGGAGATGGGGGTCACAAACAGGCAAAGATAGGAGCTCAGTTTAATGCCTCATCCGAAGGACTATACCTCCTCGATGCAGCATCTACCCCGCACCAGCATTCTATTGGAGTGTCAGCCTTAAATCCTAATGTGATGGCTTGAACCCAGAATTTTATGACTGAAAGGCGAGCTCTACCGACTGAGCCAAGCTGACACCTGGAGTGTAGCCAACCTGTGTTCCTACGTTAAAGCTAAATATTGTTCCATTGGGGGTGATTTGGTGCGTGGTAAATCAGAGAAAACACCAGAAAAATACCTGATGAACTTTCTCCCTTGTAAGTGTTCATTTCCGTGCATGTGTGTCCATGCTCACGTGACCAAGCTGTGGAGAAGGATGGCATTCTTGCCTGCCTTGAATGTTTCCTATTGCCTGGGCTCCCTCATAATCACACTCCATTGATCATTAATGCAATGTTTACATCCAATGTCACCACAGCACAGAGCCAGAGGCATCAGGCCATGCTCTGGTTTTAAAGAGAGTTGCTACAAGGCGGCCGTAACAACTTATCATGCGTTGAAAGACGAGCCATGTTCGGGGACTAGGGAAGTGTTAAGAGCAAATAATATGTCTGCATTATCAGGACCATGCCATTGTAAAGCTGCTTCGAGCTTCAAGCGTCTCGAGACACAACATTGCATGAAGGGCACTATATAAATGTACGTAGTTGTTTTTGCTTTGCGTGTAACTATGAATTGTGCAGAAGGGCCGTGCCTTGGACAAAGATAAAAGTCCTGTAGGAGAGGTGGAGAAAGGTACAGTCCTGTAGGGTAGTGGTTAGAGCGCTCGCCCTCGCAAGTGAGAGGACCGGGGTTCGATTCCTGGACAGGGTGAAACCTAAGGCAAGTTTTCTTGCTCTGTATGCCTCTATTTACCTAGCAGTAAGTAAGAATTCTGTTGTTAGTCAATCGGCGAATCTCTTTCTGAGGACAACAATCACTTAAAGAAAAGTCACTCAATGCATGACTGCCCTGTGGGACATTGCTGGGTGCATTTGGCTGTCACGTTTTACCCACAAAATACAAAGTTGATGCACTTAACAGTGCATTTATGGATGTGTAGCAGCGTTTTGAGGCTTCGCAATGAGGTGATAAGGTGTTGTATCAGATGCGAGACACAGTGATTACCTAGGAAAGGGAGTAGGCCATTCAGTTGCTCGCGCCAGTTCTGCCCTTCTATCAGATCACAGCTGATCCGGACCTGAACCCCAAAGCTTGGCCTCTCACAGTGGATGAGGGTCAGAGCAGCAGGCCATTGTATGCTGTGTGTAGGAAGCTTTACATGCAGGAGGAAGTGGACATTTTTTGTTTGTTGATGGAAACATAATACATCGCACCGATTTACAGGGACTGATATTTTTCCTTACCCTGACATTGCTCAGGCGCAGGCAAAGCGCCACATGACCCGAGCACATCAGCAAATCTCGCAAGCTTAGCAGACGCCGAAATCTGCTTCAGCCCAAAGGATCTGGGAATGGTTGTCTGCAGCCTTTAGTTCCACACTAAGAGATTTATGGCTGATTCTGAACTCCGTTTCGCTTGCCTTAATATTCCTCTTCAGCCCAGCACGCTCGCTGATTTCATTCATTGAACGGTAAACAAACCCCTGAAATGTAACACAAGCTGTGACATACGTCGACTTAATGTAAGGCTTCGCGCGGATTTGACTTGCAAATACACAATAATAATAATAGTAAGCCTTACATTTGATTCAGTGCCTTATCATGTCACTGAGATGTCTGAAGGCGCTTCAAAGAATACAATGTAAAGTGGATTGACTATGTATTTGGTGGGCAAAACACAGCAAGCAATTGCGCACAGCATTGACCCAGAAACGGTCATGGATTGATTGACCCAAAACATTTTTTTGTTTTTTGGAGGGCTTATTAGCCCCAGAAAGTGAACGGCTGATCACTTAAAAACTGGGTTCCCACTTACTGCTACAACAGAATTACATTTGTAAAGCGCCTTTCCCTTTGGGAGGACATTCCAAGGTACTGAATAGTCAAGGTTCAGGACCGAGCATGGGGGGTAGGTAGGGGAGGTGAGTGGGTGGGCGCAGAGTTGGGATGAGGGAGGGCAGAGAACTAGGAGGGCAGTTGAAGACACATTTAGCGAGGAGGGCCTTGAGACCAGTCTTGAAAAAGACAAGAGAGGGAGCAAGGTGAAGGGATTGCGGAATGGAGTTCCAAAGCTAGGACAACAGAGATGGATGGAATAAGGACATTTGCCTAAGGATACACCTTAGGCCTTACTTGGGAGCGCAGTGCTCTAATTAATATGGTACAGAACTCCACGATAGCCGTGTGTTATTTTTATTCTCTCTTTAACAAAAATCGCCTGTGTCTCTCTCAAACACTGTGTGGAATTGAGACAAGAGTACTTCTGCAATGGATTATCTGGGACGAAAAATGTCAGACTAGACAGAATAGATCCCCGATAACCCTTCAGATTCTGTGGCAGGAAATTGCAATTTGTGGGAACTTCATAAACGTTATACCGTGTCTTTTATTTTGAAAAATTCCATTCTCTCTCTGGGTCATTTAAAGCACTCACCCTCCAACTACAGTAGTTAGCTTGTTACACTTGGCTAAAAAAATACACAGTCACTATTCACTTTACAGCGAATCCTTTGAAGAGCTTTGAAGCATCTTCCCGACGTGATAAGGTGTAGTATCATTCAGGTTCCCGTCTCATGAACTTCCTCTTCAACCTGCCTTTGGTCAATTCCCTATCCCCATCATCCCTGCCCTCCATCACTCCTTAACCCGATCCCCAGCTCAGCTGCAAATTCCTGACTGGACAGCGCCTTGGAACTCACGAGTTATGACGGCATTCCATGCTAAGACAAGAACAGTTGTCTATCACGACTTTATTTTGGATTCATCATAACGTGTGTTACAGTCGTCCGTCAGTGTGGGTTACTTTAAGTCAGAGTTCGGTGTCTGCATGTTAATTGATCTCCATTATAAAAGCAAATGTAATATCTCCACGCACCAGTCTTATCATATCAATGACCAGTGCACCTGTGGCTTCCGCATTCCGCATTGTTACGCGGAATGAGGACACAGTTTTCGCAGTTGATCTTCAGGTGGAATACTTCAATATCCTCATGAAGAAGAGCCTCTTCTTCAATATGTTGTCCTTTTTCAGGCTCTAACACTACATAGAGCGAAAGAAAAGCATTTGTAACAATTAGACTACATCTTCCACTTGTGCGGGCCAAACATTCTTCAATGTATCTCACTCCCCCAGCTCTTCACCCATAATATTGAACAAAACGCGGCTGCTCAATCCACGACTAAACACTAAACACTGCTGTGCACGATTTACTTAGTGCGTTTCGCCCACAACTACACAATCAACCCACGTTACAGTATGCCCAACAAAGCTCTGTCAGGTGTCTAAATAACATGATAAGGCACTGTATCAAATGTAAGGATTACAATAATTATTATTATTTTTATTAGTAACACTGAACAATTAATAACTGGAGAGCATCGGCTGTCACCTCTCTCGGCAGATCAATGTTATGGATCAATTTGGCGGGGGAGGTGGGGGCACAAAGGGGATAAATTCAGAACCCACCCCTTCCCCACCCCCATAATGGATTAGACACTCTCTGGGGTCTGTATTTAGGGGTAGCGGCGGTGGGGGTAAGTAACACAACTAACATGAATCTGTGTTGTGCCTCTTTTTTTTCTGTTTTTTGAACTTGTCTCAGTGCTGGGACATGAGATCGGGTGGCTTGCCAGGGGAGAATGTATGATATAATTAGCAAGCAGGCATCTCTACAGAGCTACACAGCAGTCGTCTGTTCATTTACAGGAATCTCTCCTTCTTGTCTGCACCTGTTCAGGTGGATGTTAAACATCCCACGACGTTCTTGGAAAAGGGATCCCACGACGTTCTTGGAAAAGGGAAGGGTGTTTTCACTTTCCTGGAGTCCTGGCTTACGACCAATCCGCCATCGGATAAAATCTATCATTCACTTTGTGACTGATTGTGTGGTCGTCGCGGCGCGCAAACTGGCTGACGCACACACCTACAAAAAATGCACAATCACTACATTTTACAGTATAATCACGCAAAGCGCTTTGTGCCATCATCACGTCATCACGTGGTAAAGCGTGATGTTGAACGCCATGGTTATCACGAGTATGAATCATTGTCCTGCAAATTCCGCGAAGTGCTTCGAGACGGTCCTTGAAGACGTGACGAGGCGCCGTGTCAAACGCATGGATTATTATCGTGATTACTATTACCGTTATTATGAAGACTCAGACACTCGAGACATTCCAGGGCAGCGAACCGTAGACTGGTGAGAATAAGCAGGAGCTCTCTGCTTATGTGGAGATCTCCCTGCCCTGGCCTCACAGCTCCAGAAGGGCACCCCCTTACTGAGCCAGCGTGACATTCCCATTCTCCACACCAACTCGCTTTATAGAAGGAGCCAACCAACTGAGCGTCAATTTGTAGCGGATTATAGGAGGCTTTGTGCGCTAGGTTTAATTTGGGTCGGGTGGGAAACAGGTTGAGATTCCTCAAAGTGACTTCATGTTCAGCCCTTCCATTCACTGCAGAGAATGACACTGAAGCAAGATTAGATGCGAAAGGACATGGCACCCCACTGATTTTAGTAATAAATAACAGTAATAATCATCCTTGCATTGATCGTAGATTCTTACAGCACAAAAGGAGGCCATTCGGCCCATCATGTCTGTGCCGGCTCTTCGAAAAGAGCTATTCAAAGTCAAGTCAATCCCACTCCCTGACTCTCTCCCTATATCCCCGCAAACTTGTCCTCCCCAAATAACGATCCAACAACAGTAATAACAACAATAAAATTACATTTATAGAGTGCCTTTCGTGTCTGGAGGATGTGCCAATGTGCTGAAACCACCTCTTTTATATCAAATCGGCCTCCGCCACCCTTACGGGCAATGCATTTCTTATTCAAACAATTCGCTGAGTGAAATAATTTCTCCTCACCTCCTCTCTGCTTCTTTCAGAAACTATTTTAAATCCGTGACCTCAGGTCACCAGCAGAAATAGTTTTTCCCTGTTTACCCTATCAAATCCCCTCATGATTTTGAAGACCTCTATTAGGTCTCCTCATAACCTTCTCTGCTCCAATGAGGATAATCCTCTTCAGCCTTTCCTCCAGCCTTTCCTTGATATAACACCTTATTTTAAAACGTGAATTGACTGTGTGTATATTTTAAAGTCGATTGACTGTGTATTTTGTGGGTGAATTGCGGCAGCCAATTGCGCACAGCGTTGGCCCAGAAACAGTCATGGATTTGAGGGAACAGATTTTTTTTTAACCCCTGGAAAGCGATCCGATAATCACTAACAACCTGGTTCCTGTTTAATGCTAGGAAAGCAGAAGCGTATGAAGTAATGAAATGTGCTTAAAGTGTTGCAATGCCCAGGAATTAAACCCGAGTCCTCTCGCTTGCGAAGCGAGCGTGCTAACCACTACACTACAGGATTGTTGGAAGCTCAGTAGACGCAGGAACTATGGCGGAGATCAAGAGAAAGGGGAGGTATTGTAATTTCAAGGAAAGGAATGAGATGTAGAACTTACAGGATGTTGACCACTTAGGCTAACAGCCATGGAAGGTGAAAACAGCCCCAGGATTTTGAAGACCGGAGTGCTATCGATGCTCATCTGAAGAGGTTAGAGACAAGAAGGAACAGTCAGCATAGATTTAGAAGCAGTTTAAAGAAATAAGTCATGACTCACTAATCCTCTGGAATTCTTTCAGGAGATAATCAAACCTGTGGATGAGGCCCGCTCAGTAGATATAATTCACTCGGATTTGCAAGAGATAATTGATAAAAGCTCCAGGAATGAGGTTTTCACAGACAGTTGAGGCTGGTGGATTGAATATTAAATTAGCCCACAGGATTGAGGGCTGGGTTTAGCAATAGGAAGGTTTACGAAGATTTATAATGACTGTACAGCATGGAAACAGGCTACCTGACCCAGTCAGGCCATGCTTGGTAGTTATATTCCTGGCAAGTCTCTCCCCATTTCTTATTCTGTCTCATACCCTTCTATCCCCTTCTCCCTCATCTGAAGGTCTTAACTTTCAGTTGAGTGCACCAACGCTATCTTATTATTCAACCACCGCTTCAGGCAACGCGTTCCACACTCTCACTACCCTCTGTGTGGTATTTCTTCTTAGTGTACCTCCTAAATGAAGAATTTGTATTATTCTCTTTTAGAATCCCTAGTCGCTATTCCTATATCTGTGTCTCCCGGTTATGGACTCCCCAACTAGTGGAAACATGGAAACATGCTCTTTGTGTCAAATGCTTCCCTTAAACGTCTCTTCTCTCGCGAAAATTGCAGATGGGAAACATCTCCGTCGATTGGACCAGCTAATAGAGGAAAAGTCTGTTCGCAATTCATTGCTGCGAATGGCATGGGAAATAAAGTGACAATACATTTTTTAAAAAAATGTAAAATATGTGGCCACTCAATCCATGACCGTTTGTGGGACGCTGCTGTGTCTAATTATAATCTCCTGTGAAGCGCTTTGAGACGTCTCAAAAACGTTAAAAATCCCTATATGAAAGTAGTAGTATTATTATTAATACAGTATTATTAATGCAATGGAAGTGGATGTGTGGACCCTGCTGTTGCACTTTTGGGATCTACGTGCTTCAACCAATCACCGGTTGGCAATTGCTTGGGGCTATGTTGTTTCAATCATGTGGTGCAGCAGTCTGTAAAGTACTTGTGAACAAGGGAACAACTTTGGCAGAGTGAACCAAGGGCACTCTGCTGTCATGCGAAGGGATATTGCAAAGAGATTAATGCATAAAAGGTCCCCAACCCCCCTCGCTCATACACACACATACACCCCATCAACTCGGATTCCACACACTCTCATTCTCACTCTCTCTCTTTATTCCCCTCCCCCCCACCCCCCCCCCCACCACCCGAGCAAGTGAGTGAAATCTACATGACAAAAGAAGCCTCAAAACACAACCAGACACGCTGACAAATGTACTCAAGCCGTGAGCCAATGCAAAACAGATCAAAGAGTTACCTCCTCGGTTATCAACTTGAGCGCTTCCAGGGTAAAGCTACGCTGCTGCCGCTGTTTAATTCTGAAAGTGAACTTGTTTTTTTTGCGCTCCTTAATGATTCTTCCAGCTGGGAAGAGAGAGAGAGAGAGAGAGAAAAAGAGTGGCATGAAACAGGATGATCCTTGAGGAACACACTACATACTGCATTGCAATGTCTCTCCCAGGTGTGGGTGAGGGGCATCCGGATGCAATTGAATTATTGAATCTAAAGGTTTCAAATGCACAAGCGACACAATCTTTAAAGTCAGATAGATATCGGAGCCTCACGTTTCTATGTTATATCCCAGCTCCTCTCCCCCTCCCCTCCGCCCTCCTCCTACCACCCCCACCGTCTCTCCCTACTGAGATATCTCTATAACAGAGGTCAAAACATGAATGGATGGAAGCATTTAGTTCAAGAAAGCTTTCAATAATTCCAATAACAATCAGCTTTGTACTTGACTCTTTTCCTCATCGTTGGAACATCTCAACGCGCTCCGTAAAATACGCCATCAAGTCCAGTGACTGTCTATTTTGTGGGTGAATGCCACAAACAAATTGCACACAGCAACACCACCAGCTTAACCCAACCACAATGTGAATGACCGTTTCTTTATCTGGGTTACTATTGGCCTACACTCATTTGTAGACAAAGCTGAATAGGGTGACAAGGTTTCCAAGGTTCCACCTGAACAGTCCACAGGCAGAGATGGGTTCTCAATTTAACATCTCATCCAAACGATGGCGGCTTGGACAATGCGGTTGGGATTGTGGGGAGCACCCTCAAAGTTTCAGTGGGGAAGGGGATCTTCTGATTCACAGGTGAGAGTGCTACCAACTGAGCCAGGCTGACACCCAAATACTGAGAGTTATATTTGGGGGGATCTACATATCTCTCCCCCTCTTTATGCCTCCCTCATTGCTCTTTCTGCCTCATCAATTTCACAATCTTCAACATACTTCTGTGTCCCCTTCTCTGGTCTCTCTCCTACAGCGAAAGCTGAAGCCTCATCAGTCAAAACTATCATCGCGATCCGTCCGCCAAACCACAACTCACCAGTTTCATCCAAAATAATCTCTTGTTGGGCAGCAGTCCACAACACAGATGTGCTCATTGCTTGACACTGTCAGTGGCATTTAATTGGGAAACTCGTTCATAGAGGCCAAGGCATTGGTGAGACTGGCAACAGAAATTGAGAAATTAGTGTAACAATCATAAGAATGCTTGCATTTGATATAGTGCCTCATCACATCATCGAGATGTGTGAAAGCGCCTCACAGAATATACTGTAAAGTGTATTGACTGTGTATTTTGTGGCTGAAAATGCAGCAGTCGATTGCACACAGTGGAGTCCCCACAAACAGTGGATTGAGTGACCAAATTATTATTACTATATATTTTTTGGGGGGGATTAGTACGCCCGAAAAATGATCCACCAATCACTGACAACCGGGTTCCTTCTTACTGCTAGGTGAATAGAGCTGTGCGGAGTAAAGAAACCTGCCTAAGCTTACACCCTGCTTGGAAATCAAACTAGGCCCTCTCGCTTGCTATCCACTGGGCTATGGCACTCCACAGTGTATTGTATTCCAGAATAAAAAAACAATGAAAGGGAGTTGCAAGTACATTCATTTGGAGACAATAGTTGAAGATTACGATGGAGAGAACGCTGATCATTGACGGTAGAGTAGAAAACTAACAGAGCAAAATATAAAAATGGAGTTAGGGCAGATGTCCAACAAATATTCTGGGTTTTTTTTATCTTCAGTTCAACAACTTCAAGCATTCTACTTGAGTTTCACTTAGTTTTGCTTATGTCCCGTGACAAGTGTAAAATGTTGATTCGATATTGTTTGAAAGATTCCAAACTTTTTCCCCAATTCTTTTCGATACAGTCGAAAGTCAGCTTCACCCCCACATCACGCCAACCCCTTCTCTGACGCACCCGATTGTTAGTCGATTCATTTTCATTCCTGTCACGTTTGACCTCATCTCACTTGTATGTTTTCCCAGTTATCCTAGTTTCCAAGGTAAAGGGCAGATGTATCCAGGAGGGAAAATAATTCATGCTGTGGAGAGGTTTGCAATGTGTAAGAAAGAAAATCTTCAGTGACTGTGACACGATTTCTAAATCTGGCAAAAAAAGAATTAGCATGCTTAAAATTGAATTCAATGGCTTGGTGAGTTCAAACGAGCACAGGTTTCAGACTGTTTCTCAAAACTGTCTGAGTGCCAGACAAAGATACAGGCATTTGATTCAGCACCTTATAACGTCATCAAGATGTGTTGAAGCCTTTGCTGTGAAGTGCAGTGACTGTGTATTTGAGGGCAGCCAATTTGCACACAGCAATCAATGTTCCATAAACAACAGTGAAGTAATTAACCAATTTTATCTTGAAGATGGGAGAAGAGAGGCTAGAAGATTAGAAGAAATCCCTTCTCTTTTCTGATGGGATCTTTAAAGTCCACCACAACTTTAAAGACCAAGAAGCCCCCCAAAATGGCAAGGACTCAAAAAGCACCTCCTTGCCCAGCCATTCCTATACAATCCAAGATGCCACATTAGCAATATCTCCTCTCAGGATTCTCTGTCTGAGAGGAGAGTGGTACTGTACAAAATAAAGCAATCTGTTGATTTGATGACAATGCATGTCAGTTTGGAGTTCACTCAACCAGCAGCAACATGTGTTATGAATGCACATTCCATTCCAACAACCTAAAACCTCTTAAATTTCTATGTGTAGATGGGGTGAATGGAATTCTCAGTTTGGCTCAAAAACTCTTAAACTCTTGAATGGGGCTCACCTTACTCAGACACCCAGATGATCAAAAGAAAGTCACCAAAAGTTTCAATCGAGAGACATGCTTCACTGTGAATTTCACAGTGGCGTGAGTGTTGGTACGTGGCAGCAACTGACAATAAACACTCTTAATAATAATCCTTGCATTTGATATAGCGCCTTATCACATTTTCGTGACGTCACAAAGCACTTTGCAGAATATACTGTGAAGTGAATTGACTCCCTATCAACCTGCCCGCCCCCTCAGTTCAGCAGGTTCCGGTCTGCTCCATGTCCTCCGCCCGACCTGCCCTACCATCAGTGTCTGGGCTTTCAGCCTCTGTGCCCCCAGGCTATGGAACTCCAGTCCACAGTCCGTTCTCACTTCCTCCCTTGCCTCCTTCAAGGCCGGTCTCAAGACCCTTCCCCTTCGATTGTGCCTTCCGCCGCCCTCCCAACTCTCTCCCTCCCGTCCAGTGGTTGGGAACCACTGACCTAAATAGAAGGACACGGAGGGGTGGGGGCAGGAAATTTCCATCATTAAGTTACCTTTTGGCGACTTGTCCGAAGATCTTCCTATCACAAAAGTCTTTTACTTGCTCGACCATTACCTGACGTTTTTTTTACTCTCAGCCTCCTTGCATCGCATACTGGCATATTGAACCTTTTTGGGGGGTGTTAGCCAGGCTGGGTAGAAACCCTACCTGACTTGAGACAACTGACCTATATTTGTAGATTATCCCTGTTCCCAGGTGAGAGACGCCCTGTAAATACATTGAGTTGTTTGCATCTTAAATGCCTTGAGCAATATTTTGTATTTTCATTCATGACTCCACCGCCTTGCTTGGTGCTGTTGTCAACACCTGCTTGTTGTTTGTCAGTTTGAATTCATGCTGAATTATTTATATTTTATTGGCAACGATCAAAAATACAAGTCACCTGCTCACTGTTAAATTGTGCTCCCTCTTGTGAGTTAGACCCTAACTAGACTTGACTGGTTTGGATCACTTTGCAAACAGAGTGGACGGGATAAGAGTTATCCTTGCACAGTTTAGACTCCATCAGTTAATAATGGTCCTAATAATTCTCGGATTTGATGTAGCGCCTTATCACGTAGTTGAACACAAAGAGTACTTCATAGAATAGTCTGTAAAGTGAATTCACTGTACATTTTGGGGGCAAAACGCAACAGCCAATCGTCCACAGGGGTGTCCCAAAAACAATCGTGGATTGAGTGACCACAATATTACTACTACTATTTCTTTGAAGGGATATCGTGACCCACCATTCCCCCACTCTCCTGGCAATAAAATCATTTATTCACTTTCACGTGGAGCTCCTGTGGCTTAGTGGTTAGAGTATTTGTCTTGTAAGCTGGGGAGACCAAGCTGGGGAGACCAAGCTGGGGACACCTGTGTTCGAATCCAGGCAGGTCAGGGCGAAACCTTGGGCAAGTTTCCTTACTCCACACGCCTAATAATAATCAGTTCATAAAAAATACCACAATAATAAAATTGGTCATTTCAATCCACGACTGTTTGTGGGACACTGCTGTGCGCAATTGGCTGCTGCGATTCGCCCACAAATATACAGTCAATTCACTTTACAGTTTATTCTGTGAAGCGCTTTGAGACGTCGATAAGATGTGAAAAACGCGATATCAAATGCAAGGATATTATTATTAATGGTTGTTTTGGGGACATGCTGAGTGTAAGCTGTCTGACACATTCTCCCGCAAAACACACAGTTTCCAGTAAATCCTGTGAAGTGCGCTTTGAAAAGTGCTCCCAACTTGAAAGGTGCTCACATTGCAAAGACTACGATCATTCTTCCTGAGACATTTATGACAGGAGAGCCCAGTGGTTTAGGCAAATCTCATACCCACATGTTGTCAATGCAAAGTACGAGCCAGAGGGCATTGTATTTCGAACACTTGGCACTGTGAGACATGATTTCTATCAGATGCAAATTGCTGGAGATTAACGGTTTGGATGTACTTTTATATTATAATAATAATAATCCTTGAATTTGATAAAGCGCCTTATCACATCATTGAGGCATCTCAAAACTCTTTGCAGAATATGCAGTAATGTGAATAATTATAACTTTTATAGACGAAACACAGCAGCCAATTGTGCACAGCATTGTCCCACAATCATGGATTAAGTAACCAAATTATTCAATTTTTTGAAGGGATTAGTATTCCCAGAAAGCTATCCCGCAATTGACTAACAACAGGCTTCTTACTGCCTGCTTGTTAAACCGAGGTGTATGGAGTAAGGAAATTTACCCATGGATTTTCCCTAACCGGGAATTGAACCCAGGTCCTCTCGATTGTGAGGTGAGTGCTCTAACCACTACACTAGAGTGCTCTACACAATGCCACATTCCCATCACCATCACCATCAGCGTACATAATGAATTCAAATCCTGACGTGGGGACTTGAGCCTATACAACCTTCTGACTCGAAGGTGAGAGTTCTACCAAGTGAGGCAATCTGACAACGCACATCATTGTCAAAGTCGTTGCACTTTCTCACCCAAGTTTCTCACTTTACCATGCACTTCCCCACTGCTGCTCTTCTTGTTTCCGAAATAAGTGGGTTGGCAATTGTTCCGTCAAGTGGTGAAGTATTTCAATCAACCTTTCGCTCCGACCGGTCAACTTACCGCTTTGTACGATTGAGGCCCCCAAACCTATTGGACATATTTATCTCCCAAACGAAGTCTCAACTCCCTTAAGATAGCAATTTACAGTTAAGAGGTATCATTGCTGAAACTGAACTCCGTTGGCCTTTCTAGCCTGCAGCCTCTTGACCATATTCTTTGCCAAAACACAATCTAATTCTCTCTCAAATCCGCAGGTGAATTCTATTAGCTGAAATGAGGCTCGGTTTCGGATTTTGCTTGATTTAGAATCAAGAATATTTGGAGCCCTGGAATTCAGTGGTTAGAGCACTCGCCTCACAAGCGAGAGACCTGGGTTCGATTTCCAGCAGGGTGAAACGTTGAGTAAGTTTCCTTACTCCACACGCCTGATAATAACCCATCAAGAAAACCCCCCCAATAATAAATGGGTCATTTCAATCCACGACTGTTTGTGGGATACTGCTGTAACATGAAAAGCACTATATCAAATGCAAGGATTATTCAGAATTATTCTTATTAAGAACACTAAAGCCGGATCCTAAAACATTGTGGGTTGAGAGACATTCTTGTGCAGAGCGTATCTTTCAGTTACATTTATTTGCATGTGTGAACAGTGCAGAGGATTATATTTTGCAACAAAACTGTCATTTTGCTTATTCTTGTACACTGACCCAAACTTCAACTGCCAGTTTGATGGCATTCAAGCAGCTTGTCAGATATACACTATAAAATGCAAGCTCAACTAAATTAACTCAGACCTATGTAAATCACAGATGAGCACTTATTTCAGAGTGCCTTACCTTTGTCCAGCGATAATGTTATCTGTTTGCTGAGTTTTAAACGTTGGTATTCGAAATGTTACTTGATTGCTTAAATCTTAACACTTATCTCAAAATCACACAAAAGCAAATTTTCTGTGTAGTGTGGTGACTGCATTTGCAGTCAAACTCGGCAGCTGATGTCCCACAAACAACCAAACAGTTACCAATCTATTCTGAGGTGAGTTATCAAATTATTATAATAGAAAAACACTGTGTTTGCAGAAATCATAATTGATTATCCAAACAAAAATCATAATTTTGTCAGTCCATCCATGACTGTTTGCAGGACACTGCTTTGCGCAACTGGCTGCTTGCGTTTCGCCCACAAAATACACAATCAATTCACTTGATAGCATGTCCTTCAAAGCGCTTTGAGACGCCTCGAATACGTTATCCAGTGCAAGGATTATTATAGCGTTATTATTTAAAAGGCATCTTGGTTTTAGTGTCTCACCCTCAAGCATCTCTGACATTGTAGGGCTCCTCCAGCATGACACAGAATGTCAGCCTATATTATAAGATCTGAGACCCTAATGCACGACTTAAATCCACAACCTTCTGACCCAAAGGCGAGCGTGCTACCTACTGAGCTAGCCTGACACGTGATCTCTCCTTCACGCCCTTCTCCATCATAATTTGCGTGACTGTGGCACTTCAGACCCTAAAAGGCTAAGTGTGCAAAGAAACAGAGGATGTCTGTTTATGAGGAGCGGGAATCAAGCTAGAAAAAAAATACACTGTGCGAGAAATGTGCCTCGTTCTGTTGTGGGGGCGAAGGAAACAGTTAATGGCTGTTTTTCTGGGCTCCATCAATCACTGCTGTATAATCATAAGAGACTCAAGGAAAGTTTGATCTATAAGGCACCAATGAATTGTTTGTGTTTGTAAACAACAGTCTCAAAGCCGAGTTGCCTCTTTCTTGCTTGCAACTTCGTGCAAACAACTAGCACTTGGCATGGAGCCTTTCAAGCACATTGAGTGCCTCGAAGCGCCTAAAGGGAGCAGGGAAACGCAAGGAGATTGAACTCTGCTGTGCGCAATTGGCTGCCGCATTTCACCCGCGTAACACACGGCCACTCCACTTTACAGTAAATTCTGTAAAGCGCTTTGAGGCACGACAAAGATATATGGGTGGAGCAAAAACAGAGATGAAGAGATGAGGTCCAAAAAAAGTTACTTTGCGGCTGTTGGGGGGAACATCGCTGCAAACATTCCCCTACAAGATACACGGTCGGTAGAAAATCCTGTGAAGCGCTTTGAGATCACCAACAGCAATAACTTGTACTCTGTCCTGTTTAATTTCACGTTTTGCTCTGTGGCACTACCCTGACGTGAACAGGCGCCATATACATGAGATGTGCTCCTGAACTGAAAGGCACCATATCAAATGCAAGGATTATTTTATTGTAAGATTTAGGCGTGAATGCGCAGAGCAGGAAGTGATCTCAGCCCTACCCTGATGACCTGGAGGGCAGGCGTTTTCTCCGAGCGCCCGCTGACCTCACTTCCTACCTTGCACTTGCACTGATCAGTAAATGTGCCCGAGGTGCTACATATATCGAGGTCAAGAGGGAAATGCCAAGTTGACCAGCAGCCAGAAGCAAGAAGGAGTGACAGCGAGACAGAGAGAGACAGAGAGAGAGAGAGATAGCGATGACCCATTAGAAATTTCCTCAGAGAAAAAAAATTTGCTCTGTCTTCCCACTAGACGCCGGTAATATTATCGCCATCATCTGTTAAGTCTGGCCTCCGCACAGCATTCGGGATTCTTAATGACAAACACTTTAACCTGGAGACTGCAGTCGAGACGTGGGGAAGTCAAGACTGACCAATCTAATTACTATTGGCATGTGAGTTGGGAGCACTGGATTTTGGTTGGGCCTAAGTTCGCTAACGACTTCCCTGTCTCCCATAAAATGCCACCAAACAATAATTGCGGAGTCCTGTGCAGCTCAGTAGTTAGAGAGCACTCGCCTCACAAGCGAGAGACAGGGTTCAATTCCTGGCAGAGCCAAACCGTGGCCAAGTTTCCTTACTCCACACGGCTGATAATAATCCCTCAAGAAAACAAACAAAGAATAATAAATTGGTCACTTCAGTCCACGACTGTTTGTGGGACATTGCTGTGCACTATTGGCTGCCGCGTTTCGCCCACAAATATACAGTCAATTCACTTTACAGTATATTCTGTGAAGCACTTTGAGACATCTAGAAGATGTGAAAAGTGCTATATCAAATGCAAGGATTATTATTATTTAGATTATTATTATAATTTCACAGTAATTGTCATTTAGGACGTTTGCTATTTTTATATTCCTCCGCTCCCTCGGGGAAATTGCAATTTGCTAATTTTTTTCTCATATTGAATTTTTCGATATATCAATATATTTTAAATTCTGATATCGGCATATCAATATGAAAATTATATCGATATAACCAATATATCGATAAATCGCCAGACCCTAGCGGAGCGAGTAGATTGGGTGCAAAGATTGGGTGAGACAAGGGGGGCGGACATAGTTGAAGGTAATGATGAGGATCTTGGATTTGATCCATGGGGAAACATGGGGAGCAGGGCACGGATAATGGGCTTAGGGAACTGAGTGCGGGAGAAGATGCGAGCTGTAGAGTATTCTGGATTGTGGAGCTGACAAGGCCAGCGAGTGAACATCGGGAAGGACACAAAGATGTGGATTGGGTTGTGAAGGTAGTGGTGTGGTAGGAGATGCTACGGAGATGGGAGAGCAGAGAGCAGACATGTTGTTGTGTGACCATACGGCTCGCCAAAATATGCTGACTTTACAGCTAATCCTGTGAAGCACTTTGAGACATCCTCGTGACGTAAATGGCGATGTAGTAAATGTAAGGATCCTTATAATAATAATTATTATTATGCACATAACATGAGTTCTATGTTTATAATCTTCCCATTTACAGCTCTTCTGTCTGTTCATATGCACAGATGCACACACACACCCAGGGTGTGATAAATCAATGTTATTTCCTTCAGTAAACTCGCCGTCTTTACAAAGAGATTAATTGATATTTGGCAGTTCCGGATAAGGCAACTGTCATTGCACCTTCAATGCGAAGCACAGTTAACCATTGCACAGCCAGAACACTTTGGTTCATAATCTTCACAAGCCTTTACAGGAACCATGTCAAGTCGACAATATGTCTCAATGTGCTTCAAAGCATTTACTGCACAGTGCAGTGACTTTTGTGGGCAGAAACATTGCGCACAACAATGTCCTCAAACGTCCATTGCTTCAGTGACCAATTGTTATCCGAAAAATTGTTGTCTCAGACACTGGGAGAAATCCCATCTCTTCCGAAAAGTGCCACGAGATCCTTGATGCTCGTTTGAATGGGGTTAAACATCTCAAGGCTGCTTGAGAGACATTGTTGTGCACGAACTGCCAATATTCTGCTTTACAATGAAGGTAAAGAAAGGCTTAAGTTGGAATAAGTGATATTACTGAAGACGTGATGATACAGATTGGATTGGCATTTGTCAATGTGTTCATGTTGCGCTCCATTGAAAAGCTTTCAGCAAGCTGGTGACACAAACCATGCCTGATAAAGTCTAGGATATTATTGATCAGTACATTTGTGCATTCATCTCAGTCAAAAGTGTTGATTCTGACACCAACACATTCAGAAATAGGGCACGCATGCATATCTGTTGCTGTTTCATATGAATACCAACTTACCCAAGGGGAGAAATTCCATTTCCACAGAGATTTACTCGATTTACATTGCGTTTTAGAACATCTTTGACAATTTTCTAAAGGCAGTAAATAGCCATGGAGTGATCGACCAAGTTTATTTGGGGGGGATCATTGGCCGGGATACTGGGAAACAGAAACTCCAACTCTCTATTTGAATAGCGTGGCGGGATCTTTAACATCCACATGAACAGGCAGACGAGACCTTGGCTTAACACCTCATCCAAAAGACAGTACCTCCTAGCAATGCAACACAATCTGCATTGGAGTGTCAACATAGACCATGTGATTCCAACAACAACAAAATTACACTTATATAGTGCCGTTCACATCGGGAGGATGTCCCAAAGCGCTGAACAGTCAGGTCGGGACCCGAGCAGGTGGGGTTGAGAGTCAGGGTAGGGGAAGGAGAAGGAGAGTGGGAAGAGTTAATGGGGCAGCCGAAGGCGAGATCGAAGAAGAAGGTCTCGAGACCGGCCTTGAAGGAGGAAAGGGAGGAAGCAAGGCGGAGGGACTGCGGGATGGAGTTCCATAGTGTGGGAGCAGAGAGGGATTCCAATTCCTGACGCGGGACTTGAGCCTACAACCTTCTGACTCAGAGGTGAGAGAGCAACCACTGAGCCAGACTGACGCAAACTAGATGCAGATAGCATTTGTTCCCACGCAAGTATTAAACAATATTATTGTATGACTGATGCTGAACAGCTGTTGACAAATATCAAACCTTCGGATATGTAATGAGCTTGTGAACACAAAATTTTGTCTTCCAAATGAGAGGGTGGAGTGAAATCCTTTCACCCCTGTATCGACTGTAGTGGAAAACAAAACATCACTTGGGAGTTTCAAACACTGTTTCGGGGAATTTGGAGATGCCCTTAAGCAGTAGATCTACATGATGCATTGCACTGCTTCAGATAAATTCTCAGCTGCAGCACTACTTAACACTGACACACCTTTGCAGAATGTTGTCAATGCTATATTTTGACATCTGTATATTTCCAATTGACTCTGAACAAGCTACAAATTGTACTTGCGAGGCGGAAGGGTGTGCGGTTAAGGGAAATACAGGACGATTATATTTTTTATATCAATGGAGTGCTGCGGTGTATCAGTTAGAGCACTCATCTCGCAAGCAATAGGACCCAGGTTCGATTCCCAGATGGGGTGAAACTTTAGGCAGGTTTCCTTACTCCGTATACCTCTGTTTACCCAGTGAGATGTAGGAACCCCATTGTTAGTTGATTGGTGCATTACTTTCCAGTATAATAATCCCTTTTTAAAGTGCTTATTAAAAGAAGTTGGTAATTTGGTCAATCAATCCACAACGGTTCGTGGGACACTGCTATGTGTAATTGGCTGCCATTTTTCGCCCACAAATTATACAATCAGTTCACTTTACAGTGTATTCTGTGAGGATGTGATATTGCGCTGTATCAAATGTAAGAATTAGTCACATTAGTTTAGGTGCATGTCAATGTTTTAAGTGCACGTTGGGTAGAAATAAATCTCCCAATACAATGCTCTTGCACTGCAGTGAGTAACAATCCCCCAGCTCTTTGGTTTGGGTCTGTGTGATTTAGAAGAACGGGGAAACTGGACAATATTCAAATTTTGCTTATCTTACTCATTCACTTCCTGTTACTTTGTGAGACATTGCTGCACGTAAATTGCAGGCCATCGAGAGGACGTTGCAAAACGCTTCACAGGAACTTATAGTAAAAGTGCAATGACTGTGGATTTCGTGGGAGGTGGGATGAAGTTTGAGATGTTTCAGTGCAATAAGGCACTGCACTAAAGGCAAGAATTATTATACTAATCGTATTTATTTCCGATAAAACACATTCTGAGCTTTAAAACCTTTGTTGTACACAAAATGGAGTAACGGCGAGTAATGGGAGTTGAAGTACAGATCAATCTCAATTGTAGAATGGTAGTGGAACAGGCTTGAGGGGTTGAATGTCCTACTCCTGGTTCTACATTTCTTTGAAGGGTTCCACATAAATGAAACTCATTGGCCTTCATTGATTAATGATTCGCTTGATTCACTCTGGCATAATGTACAGAGACCATTTCAGAAATAGCTTTGGTGCATTTAGTTTACAATAATTTTTGATGGGATTTTGTTTTCTCTCTCTCCCTCTTTTTTTCCCCCCTAGCAATGTCTGGCACAGAGCTGTGTGTAAAAAAAACACACACTGCTTGTTTGCAATCAATGGAGGGTGAATGCAATCTCAACATCACAGTCAGTGGAATAGAGAGAGAAAATTGAAGATATTTGCAATATTCCTGCAGGTTAAAACACATTTAAATGTAGGTGTCACTTCACTCCAAAACTTGTCTTCTGTTAAAAAAAGAGAGTGCCTTTTGGATTTGAATGGTCTTATTGAAATTCATTGATGGCATCTAAACGAGTTACAAAGAAAAAAGGTCTGAATTTTTTAACTGTGGGAGGAGGGAGGGAGGGAGGGAGGGAACTTGAAGGAAAGTTTAGGAAAGTTGAAGTTGAAGCTACAATCGTATAAAACAAAAGTACGCATTACACACATCATAATAATATTTAATTATTTCTATTCAATTTCTATTTCATTTAATTAGTTATTTATTGTATTAACAAATAATAATACCAATAATAAGAGGGATTTCCAAAGATATTTATCCACAAAATCCACAGTCATTGCACTTTACAGTATATTTTGTGAAGCTCATTTTGACGATGTGATAAGGCACTATATCAAATGGAAGGATTATTATTATATTATTGTTATATGTGAGAACCAGGTATGAACCAAACAATGTAACCAACTGCAGTGACAAATGTTGGGCTGGATTGATTGCATGTGTTGTGAAAAACTTTACAAGTTATTGAGTGGACTGAAGATCAGAACGGATATCAGAGACATGTTTATGTGTGTGTGGGGAGGGGTGAGTCACTCAATGTTGTGATTAAAGTTGTGGATTTAAAATGTTTACTTCCTGGACAGATTTCAAGCAGGAATATAATTTGAGACACATTACCATACGTTTAAAGTTTAAAGGGATGTTTGTTGAACCACTGATTCTCAGCTGGGTTTGCAAGACTTATCATCAGATGTGGATGCATTTGTGTATTTATTTCCTGTTATTCATTCATCCGATAGATGAAGTTAAAAGCGATAAATCTAACATATATACAATATATATGTGAGTGTGTGTATTGTCAATATATCAATTAAAAAATTTGGTCACTTCATCCTCAACTGCTTGTGGGACACTGCTGTGCACAGTTGGCAGTCACATTTCGCCCACAAAATATACAGTCAATCCACTTTACAATGCATTCTGTATATCGCTTTGAAACATTTCAATCATGTTATAAGATGCTATATCAAATGCAAGGATTATTATTATCATCCATTTATTTACAGTAATGCATAAGTCGAAGTGTTATGTAAAAACATCTTTTAAGGCTTACTTATGTTATTTATTTATTAATTAATAATGAATTAGTTAATTAATTAAAATGCCAGCTCGTTTCTCTAGTCGGATGAAAACAGAAAACATTTGTAGCTTTCAGCTGCCAGTCAATCGTTGACAACTTTAAGAAATAGCAAACAGAATGGCGGTTTTAAGGTATCAAATCATGTTAAGTGCGTGTACTGAGTCAATAACTGAACTTAAGTCGCGAAGAGAGAGAGTTGGGGAATCAGTGGGAAAAGCATTATACACATTAATAAGGCGCTCACAGCTTTCACGTCTAAAAGTAAGAATAATATAGTGTTACTTGCTCCCTGAATTTGGATTACTCCAACATTGCACAAATTTAGATCTGCACACTTAAATCTCTTTGCAAGTGATTTATTTTAAACCCACTTTACTACTTATTTGTCTCTGTCAAAGTAGTACATTAAAAGTGGCTTTGTATTGCATCTCCCACAAAGCCACCTTTTTGCAAAATGGAATCCGACAACCTGACGGATAAGATTGAGCATTCACTCCACGGCTGTTTGAGTGCTCTGCGACACTGCCCTATGTGAACAGCGCACTCTAAATGGAAGTTGTAGGTTACCTCAATCCATGAATGTTTGTGGGACACTGCAGTGCGCACTGCTCTGTTTTGCCAACAAAGTATACAGTCAATTCACTTTACAGTATATTCTGTGAAGCGCTTTGAGACACCTGGAAGATATGAAAAGTGCGATATCAAATGCAATGATTGTGTTATTATTATTTTCTGACAGCCATTGCTGTTGGCAAAATTAGCTTTCCTGTTTGCCTACAAATACACAGTCACTACACATGTATGTGTACTTTAAGACTTCCTCCGATGTGAAATTCGCCATGTAAATCGTATTGTACTGTTAATGTGTTTGGGGAGGGAGTGAATTGACTCAAAAAAAATAGAAAACAAAATATCTAGTCAATTTACTTTTAAATATATGCCTTAAAATATATACAAAGGACTTTGAGATGTCTCAACAAGTTGATAAAGTGCTATATCAAATAAAAAGGCTATTGCTATTACAACTTGTCAAAATGCAACACTCCACAACAACAAAAATCACTCGGCTGGAGGAAAAAAATCATCAAGCAAGTAGATATATAGAATAAATGTCCATATTACACACTTTGGGCTGCTTTTCAACCATGGTGTTCTATCATCAAGCTTCAAAGCTTACTTTACTGGCATGTATGGTTTTCTGTGGAAATCGGTAATAATTGTTGGCATTGGAATCCTGCAGTGTATTAATTTAGAGCACTCGCCCTCGCAAGCGAGATGACCTGGGTGCGATTTGCAACCGCGGCAAAACTTTTGGCAAGTTTCCTTATACCACATGCCTCTGATCACCAAGCAGTAATAATAATACATAATAAAATAATATAATAATCCTTGCACTTGATATAGCGCTTTCCACATCTTATCAACGTCCCAAAGCGCTTCAGAGAATATAAAGTGAATTAACTGCATATATTTGTGGGCGAATCATGGCAGCCAATTTCACACAGCAGTGTCCCACATACAGTCATGGATTGAAATTACCAATTTTATTATTGTGATTTTTTTCAGAGGGATTATTATTAGGCGTGTGGAGTAAGGAAACTTGCCCAAGGTTTCTCCCTGACCTGCCTGGATTCGAACACAGGTCTAACCAGCTTGCAAGACAAGTGCTCTAACCACTGAGTCACAGGAGCTCCATAATAATGACAAATACATAATAATAATAATTATACCTACATTTGATATTACATCTTCGAGTCTTCTCAAAGCAGTTCACAGAATATGCTGTAATGTGTATTAACTGTATAAACACGGCAGCCAATTGGGCACAGTAGGCATGGATTGATTGAGTCAGCAAATTATTATTATTATTATTATTATTGTTATCGTTATCATTCCCCAATACACAAATCCACTAACAACCGGGTCCCTACTTATTGCCAGGTAAACAGAGGTGGGTGAGAGTAAGGAAACTTGCCTTACATTTCACCCCACCCAGGAATTGAGTGCTCTGACCAATACGCTACAGGACTCCACAGTAAAATAGGAACCCGGTTGCAGATTTATTTCTGTAACACATTTGTAGGATTTATTTTGTACAATGCCGCAAGATGTGACAATCGCGATGCTTTTGTTTTCTGACAGAGCAACTTTCAGAGGCAGAGGACTGCACACAGCATTTAGCGAGGTTAAACGTGTCACGCAGGACTGTGCATTTTGTGGGCGAATAAAGCCGACTAAATTCGCAGAACGACAACTTGTGATATAAACGCCAGTTGTTGGAATGCCTCGAAGCGCTCACGGAGTCACATCACAACAGAACAATCACTTGTCATGCATTTTCAACAATTATATAAAGATTAGCCGCACCAGACATAGTTATTTGACGACTTGTTAACCTGTACCAAAAAAATGCAAGCGGGAATGAATGGCAAATTTGCTCGGGGCATTTTGAAAAAGCATTCGCTAAAACTTGTTGCCTAACCATCCTTCATTGCGCCATCATTTTTCGCCACCCCCACCCACCACCCACTCCCCGCCCCTCCCCCCACCCCTACTTTCTGTCAACTCTTCACTGGCTTTTACAAAGTTCACTCCTCATCACTCATTTCAGCACATCTGATCCTATCTAAAACCCCTTACAACCAGTCAAGCTAGGAGTTACAATGCCTTTCAAGTTCAAAGGTGCAAAAGTCTTAATAACTGCAGCCTCTCTCCCCCTTCTGTTCAGCTTTTTTTTGGAGGAAGGAGTGGGGGTGGATGATGAGTTATACTCCATCCCTATCCAGTGCTCTGTGTTGCTACCTTGCATGAGGGGCGCTCTATCCATAATCAGTGGTTAGAGCTATCGCCTCGCAAATGAGAGACCTGGGTTCGATTCCGGGCAGGGCGAAACCTTGGGCAAGTTTCCTTACTCCACACGCCCAATAATAATCCTTCGATGAAAACAATAATAAATTGGTCATTGCAATCCACGACTGTCTGTGGGAGACGCTGCTGTGCGCAATTGGCTGCCGCGTTTCGCCCACAAATCTACAGTCAGTTCACTTTACAGTATATTCTGCAAAGCGCTTTGAGGCGTCTAGAAGATGTGAAAAGCGCTGTATGGAATGCAAGGATGATTATTATTATTATTAAATATAAGTTGCTGTTCTAGCTGTGAGCGATGAAGTCAATTATGCCCTTTTCTGTTAAGATAAGAAATGATATCTCACAAGGAAGAGAATATGATGTCAACGGGTCTTTTTTGTTAAGAGAAAACCTTGCTTGGTGTCACAATGACTTGTGGGGAGAAAGAGGAGGTGGTGGGGGGGGGGGGGGGGGGGTCATTTAAACACCTTTCTCATGGCAATTTCAATGTATTTGATCCTAACTTGCACCAAAGAATTAACTTTTTAACCCTCTCTTAAGCCACCCCCCCACCCCCCCAATGGACAGAAACTCACACCCAAATTTCCGAAAATCTCTGCAAAAAGAAATGGTGAACTTTTGACCTGCTAACATTTCACACTCGAAATATCGTGAAATAACTCTCTGTGTGCAAATCATCAATAGGATGGCTTTCGATACAGAGCCTCGAGTTTGCGAGCTTTGCTTAGATTTGGTTTGCCCAGGTCTTTGCGAATCTTGTGCGCTTTCTGGTTGACGCTTTCGAATAACATTGTAGAAACCATTACAATTTCGAGAGGAATTAGTTTTATACGTAGTATGTTTTTTTTTTTGGGGGGGGGGGCGGCGGGGGAGGAGAGGGGTGTGGAGCAGCCGAGCGTGTTAATATTTGTTAAGGATAATCGATAAATCTGGAAGTGCGCATTTTAACGAACAAATAGCACAACCCGTTCTCCCAGACGCATTTAGCACTGGTTTATCGACAAAAAACTGACTTGTTGCATTAAAAAAAGGCAGTTTTTTTCATTCAAATAAATGGGTTTGAAAGTTTCGCCTTTTGTTAAATTGCGTAGCGAATTGAAACGCCGGTGAAAACTGCGCAAGTTTCGTAAAGTAACTTAAACCCCATCATTTGGGCTGAAGGAATGCATCTAGCTTGTATGTGTGTGTGTGTGTGTTTCGTGTGTAGTTTTAATATATATTTTAAGGACAGGCTGAATTTCGTGAAACGTGAAACTTTCTCCCACAAAGTTTTTGCTGAGTTTTTATTCAGTGTGAGAAGATGCGAATGACTAATAGTACCCTCGCTCTCTCTCTCTTTCTCTCCCCCCCCCACCCCAACCCCCCCTTAAAAAAATTACAACTCGTTTCGCTGTCAGATTCGGTGCCAATTTATCAAAGAAAACTGACTTGTTGCAATAAAAAGACAAGATTATTTTTCATTCAAAAGAATGGTTATTGCCCAACAATCACACACACACACACACACACACCATGTCTGCAAGTGCTAAAGCGATACAGTTTCCTTGCTATGTGTCTGACCCAGGCTGTGTGATGTTTCACGAAAGAAATGGACATCACTCATATCGTCAGGACATGGGGGTGGGAGGGGGGGGGGAGTGAGGGTGAGGACAGGGTGAGAGAGGGAGAGAGAGAGACAGAGAGAGAGGAAGAGGGAGAGAGAGAGAGTGACTGTGTGTGTGTGTGAGACAGTGGAGGATGTGGGAGGAGGTGAAAAAGGTATTACATGACAGGGAAAAGAGCAGTTTGCTAGAACCCTTTCGGTATGAGAATGCGTGACCTCTGTTTCACATTCCCTCCCCGTAAGATGATCAAAAGAGACTCGTATTAACCTTCCCCAAAAGTCTACGTCCCTCCCTTTATGGTCGTGGCGTTTAACTGGCTTTGTCTTTATTCAGATGAAATGGTGGGGGGGGTGATGCAACAGCAAAAACACCAACAGTACCACTTACTACTCTCCCCACTCTCCTCCTCACCCCCCCCCCCCCCCCCCACCACCTCCATCACCCAATAAAAAAACTCAAACTCCCCCCCTTTTTATCTGTGTTTTTGTTTAATTGTGTTTGTATTTTGGTGTGGTTTACGCCAGAGGATGTTTAAAGTTTGAAATGTCAAGTTGAGTTGAAATGTCAAAGAGAGTTAAGTCTTCATTAAAAGAAAAGTTGAAATGAAATGGCATCATTGGCAAATATGTATTATATATAGTGTATGATACCTCGTAGCTATCTACAAATAATCCACATGTATATATACATAAAATAACCCACACAGTACATATGTGTGTATATATGTACAGATTAATTTGCCATATAGCTATATATCTATATATATACATTTGTGGGCTATTTTGCTTTCAAGAAAAGTTTTTAAATGTGTATTATATATGCGCGTAGACTCGAGAGAGAATAATATAAACTCTGCAGCATTGGCTGGCGATGTGTTGGACGCTGTTGTCCATGTCAAATAAAAATATGCGGTTTTATCGATCGATGTACAGTAGATATGTGTACTGTGTATAAAAGTATACAAGTTTAACAGTTGTCTCTGTGAGAAACCAGATTGGAACCGATTAATCAATGTAATCGGGGCATCTGATCGCTAGCACGATCACCTCTCTCGATATATTATTCCCATCCCTCGGGTGATGGATATATAACTGCACTGCCAGGCAGATATACCAATGTTTGTGGACAGTTTTTTAAGAGAAACAGATAATTGCAACTTTTGCGTGGTGGGGGGGGGGGGGGGGGGGGCTGGTGGGAGTGGGGGAGGAATCTTACGGAGTCTCTTATTTTCCCCCCCATTGTTACAATCAATGCCTATTGTCTTTCACTTGAGCTTCATGTCATCATCATGTATAAATAATCGATAAAGCAATGTTCACGTCTTCTAGACGTCCGAAAGCGCTTCACAGAATGTACTGTAAAGTAAATTGATTGTATATTTGCGGGCGAAAAATCCCTCGAATGGTCTGTTCTTAAATCACAAGTGTGTGCGTGTGTGTGTGGTGTGTAAATAAGAGTTGCATTTGATATTTGCTTCACCCACATCTCAAAAGGTTTGGCAGGGTTTTTAACGTGAGGTTTTTAACGTGACTGTGTGTTTGTGTAGGTGGCATCCGAGTAACTAAATGTCAGGCACATTTATTTCTCTATTTATTTATTATTTCTCTATTTCTCCGAGACGTCTCAAGGCATTTCATAAAATATATTATAAGTTGAATTGACTGTATATTTGGGGGGGGGGGGGGGGGGGGGGGGGACTCCATCGTGTGTTTATCTATACAATCATTGCAAAACACTCATATACAATATATATGCAGATATATATGTGTGGGTGTATATAATCCATCAATATATAATATATACATGGATAATTTTAGCGGATATTTGAAAATAATGCAGTTATATATATATAATATTCAAAATATATGGGTTTTAAAAAATGCACA